>VXBU01002816.1:13326-78078 GCA_013400315.1 Bombycilla garrulus | reverse complement strand
ATTACTTTGAGGTACTGTCCAGAGAAACTAGAGGTCCAGCTCTGCAGTTCTGAGCAGTCTGTCTAAGAACATCTAATTTGCAAATACTTTCATAGATTAAATTTCATTGACAATTTTATTAAATTTCTTAGAATAATATTAGTTTTCTCTATATCCTATATATATTATTTGGACTTTATATAAAGCTTTTCTGCACCCAGATACAGTAATATTGTGAATAGAATAAAGCACACAGTGGACAAATGGAAGTCAGGAATCTAAGATTTAACTTCCTTGAGTGGACTTCAACATAATTTGGACTGTGGAGGATTGCTAAAATACAATTACCAAAATATTAACAGAAATATTGACATCAAATGTCTCTTTTTTTTTTTTTAATTTTGACTTTTTAAAATTGTGTTTGTTATGTATATAACATCATAGTTATATATGTTTATGCTAATGAAGTTTTCAAGAACAGATTTTTCTGATCATGATTATAATGGCATTGTGACTTTAGCATTTCTGAATAGTACAGTTAATCTAAATTCATAAATCTGATGGTAACAAAACCCTTCAATGATTTGCAATAATCTCTTTCCCTCCCTTCACCTTGTCCCACATCCCTGTGACCCAATGGTCTATTCACTGCAAAGGTTGGACTTGTGTCAGAAAACTTTCCACCACTAAGGAAAAGACACTGATGAATAGTTTTTTTAAACTGTCCTTTATATAACCCCATTCACAGAATGCCTTCATAAAAGTTTTCCTTTCCCTCCATGCCTCTGTCCCTCCATTCCTCCCTCCCTCCCTTCCCTCCTTCCTTCCCTCCATCCCTTCTTCTCTTATTTCTTCTGTCCTGTCCTCCCATCCTTTTTTCTCTCTTACTGTTATCTCCTCTTATTTTTCTCTGTTTCGCTCTCTGTATTTTCTGCTTTGAATATTTTTAACCTTCCTACCTTTTATTCTGATTCATCTGTAGATTCCTACTAGAAATGCTTCTTCCTTGTGGGCTTCCTGTGCTGCAGAGGTGCTATTACACTAGACAATATTTTAACATCAGAAACTAAGAAAAAGAAAGTACTCATTAAAATAGTAAACAGTTTTAGAACTTTTGAGGTATAAGTTAAATTTCTTTGCAAGCAGTGATTTAGACCTTTTATCTATCCTTATGCAAATCTGTTGCTTTGCATTCAAATTTCTCTACTACTTATCTAAACTTTTTTACAAGAAATGTATTCCCTTGTATTGCCCTCTCCCCCCCTTCTCCTCCCCTCCTCAATTCAAAACTATAAAGCCTTTAAGGCTCATAAACCATAAATTTAACACTAAACATCACAGAAATATTTTGTATCATCTGATTTTAGGCTAACATTTGGAAATTTTGCTACCAGATATGTATACATTTTTTCTCTATGCATTTGCCATACATGTAGTGATAAACTGGAGTTAAACTGCAATCTCTGCCTCTTAACTGAACTTCACAAGGATAGAAATTGAAAAATGAAATTTTCTCTTCTGTGACAACAACAACAACAACAACAACAACAACAAAAAGCAATTATAATTTCTGCCCACGCAATATTTTACATAAATCTCATTATGGCATCTGGACAGCTATTACTCTGGTTATTCAACAACCTTGATGAGCTCTTTTTAAAGATGGTCTAACATCTATTTTTAGCATAGCACAAAAGCATGTTTTCAGGATGTAATTTTAATATGTTTTTGTCATTCCTTTCACATTTTTAATACAAATCACTAAATAACATGTGCCATGAGTTTCATCTCAAACCTATTATATTTAATGGAAAGAATCTCTCTGACTCTAATGGATTTGGATCCATTCCTTTTTCATTTGGGTAGGTCACTAAACTCATCCCTGTTCCAAGAGTTTTGGAAAAATAAAGTCTTTTCAAGACTGAGTCTACATTTTATGTTTTGGTTTGCTTCTTTTGTTTGGCTTCAAGGATGAATGGGAAATGTCTTTCTGGGGAAATCGGAAATCAAGCTTTTTCAGTTGTGCTAGTATTAGAAAAGGGGGTAGGTAAAGATATTCATGAGTTCATGCTAGTACATATACATATACACACAAACACAAAAACTCAAGTTTTTTGTATTGCATATGATTTGTCTAACTCTTTATTATATGAAAGAAAGTGTTTCATGTTCTTTTCACATCTAAGGAATGAACAGTATTAAAATTTATAGAACAACCAATCATAATCACTATAGATATGCAGGCTATCAGTCTACAGTTATAAAAAAATGACTATACATTCTGACATTGCATATATTACCCTGAAAGAAATCACATATCATGGACATGGGAATAGGATACTAAAACTAAGGGGAAAAAAGCATAATTCACTGTGGTTCCTCAATAAGAAACTTTCCAGAAACTAATTTTTTTCTGTATTTTATCTCAAAATGAAAGGGAAAATAGCATAATCCCTCTGAGATAGTTAAAAAGGTATTTTGACAGTGCAGCATATGCAACCAAGTCCTGCCAATGGCTGTCATATCAACATATGCCCAGAGTTTCCTTGGTACAAACTGTTCCTGGCAGCTGCAGGCAATGTTATTACTATTAGAGACATTTTATATTTGTGTCCTTACTTGTTTGGAAGTGCAAGTAGAACTGGTAAGTGATTTAGAAAAATAATTATAAAGATTGTGTTTGTGAGAATGTGTTAGAGGCCTCCTTATTCCAATTACTCTTATGAGAAACGTGCACAGTAACAGACTGAATAGCCTTGTTTCAGGCTCTTTTCCACCTTAGGCCCATGTTACCACTGCAGAGGATGTGCTAGAGTTCTGTCTCTCAGAGAACAGCATATTTAAAGAATAAAAATTCTAACTAGAAGGTAAAAAACACTGGTCAGTCTAAGGGTAGAAATGCATTCTTCACATATCTGGAAGGTCTAGATGCTGGGAAGATAGACTGGAAGGGTATTAGCTGCCAAGGTAACTGCATTCACTGACAGGTCTTCTGTAAACATTACAGCTGACTTTCAGCACCTGCTAATGTTCATGACAACGAAGAAAGACAATCTGAATGTATACATGAGAAATACATGCATGCTAAGCAGCTAAATGGAAGATTTGCTTTGGGGTAATAATTACTTTGTCAGAAACTTCACAATTCCTTTTGGGTTCCTTCTATTATTCCCATAGTAAGCATGCAAAAATCTCTAGACTGCTCTTGCAAATTTCTACACCCATGAAGGCAAGGGCCACAACCTAGAGTCAGACTAACCTTTATGCTCAAGGGACTAGTTTTATTCACTTATTAATTTTTTGATGGGTGTAGAACCTGTTATTTATGCTGAATCATGACATGACTTGGTACAAAAATACGGCAATATTCATCAGGAAAGCAGCAAAGTGAAAAAATAAAATAAAAATTCAAGCCATATAGAATCTCTTTCCAGGAAGAAAGCAGCACTATATTTTGTCTGTAGTGTCGCATGCATCTGTGTCTGTTCAGCAATTATCATATTTACAGTGTTGGAGTCTTCATTAATCTCAATAATAATTGGTGTTTAAACCAGCTCTTTGATTTAGTGACAGTCGCCCAAAATAAAAGGCAACTTACAACAGAAGTAGGTACTTTTTATTATGCTACCTGGTGATAGGTTATGTACTTCTAAGCAAGCAGTGGGAATGATGAAAAATTACCTCAGTGGGAGAGCTGTGATTTCCTTGCAATGTGATTGCATATGCTGCAGATGGTAGGGGAAAAAAACCAGCCAGCACATGCTGATAAGTCTGCTGGAATGGTATTGGTGCTATTCCGCTCAGTAGATAAAACATTAGCCCTACACCCTAGATAGAGAGAATTTTTATCTCTATGCATTGTTAGTCTATCTGCCTAGGTGGCATAAATTACTGTATTCCATGTTTGACAGATATGTATATGTAGTTAAATGTGTTAGACTGTAAATGTCTCTGTCAAAAAAATACTTTTCTGTTATAATCTTGTTTTCCTTATCAGCATTTTCTGGACCCCTCCAAGGTCCACCTTAAAAGAATATATGGTGGAAAAAAAACAGACACACCTGCAGTTTTAATGATGATAATTATTAAATTCAGATGGGGTAAAAAATGGATTTCGTTGACAATACAATGAATATTCTCAAGAAAGAAACGTGTAGAGAAGAATTGTGATTCAGGAGAGCCCCAGAGTCAAAGATGAGTCCTCACAGAGGTATGATCAATGCTCCTCCTTTATTATTAATATAATACTATTTTTATAGAGTTATTCACAAAGTTCACATGGCACATAGCATATTATGATTGCTTACAGTCTATGGTTCACATAGCATGTTAGCTTCTATGATTGGTGGCATTAGTGGGGTGCCTCCAAACACACCTTTCTTGGACTACAAACATTTAATCTCAGCATCTTCTGCAATGGTTCTATTAACGTCAGCATATCCTACAATTCTCAGCATTGTCTACTGTATTCAGCATTCTGTGGTTTAATACATCCTGCAGTTAATCAGCACGCCAAGGTTAGTACATCAGTACACTGTGCCTCATATTCTCTTCTTCTTGTACCTTTCCTCAGCATACAGACAATTCACTTTTCTCAACACAGAAACAATGCATCTTTACTGTCTGTCACGTACTCAGGGTTGTGCATTAGGGTCTCCAAAATCATAGAATCCCCTGCTTCTACATGAATACTTTCTACAGGACAGATCTCAGTTTTCCCAAATCAGAATATCAGAAACAAGTTCTGGTTGCCTGCCTGAAGAATGCAGTGTTTTCTAAGCATCTGAGGTTTAACTATACCATACAAATAGTTGTGTGGATTATCTGCATTTGAGAAAACCAGTATTTTTTTTTAGTTCTTGTCTAAAGCCAAGATTTGAGGTGATGCCTGTATAGTGCCACAGGAATAGCAGGGATGGCTGAGCTGAATTCTTGTGAGAAGGCAGCTAGTGTCCCCGTCTCTCATCCAAGACTTTTCCTTCATCCTCAGCTTTTAGAAGAATTCTCCTTTTCTTTTATATCACCTAATTCTCCACTAAGGCCCAGAAATCAGGTGCAATAAGTTTATGTTCTAGCAGGAAACTATTACTTAAGATATGAATTTTTAAACAATAGTTGTATTTTCTGTGCTACTCTTTTCATTAGATTGGATTTACATACTTCTGCAGTGCATTTAAAGAGTTTTTTTAAAGGCAAATACTGTGTTCAATAGTAATTTATGTATCAGCCATTAGAAATATATCTTTACGACACAGTTTTATTTAGTGGCTATGTCCTTGGCTTTAAGAAATTTTTTAAAAAAATCTAACTTCAATGAAAACCTTAAAAACCTGTATTCATTTCAATATTTCATGGGACATATGTGTGATATTATTTAATATGTATGGGAGAACAACAGAGGTATTTTACACACCCTGAAGTAGTGACTGAACTACCTTATATAACAAGAGGTCAAGTATGTAATCAGTGTTGTTCTCATACTAATTTACTATAAGAGAAAGAAGACTAGCTGGAAGAGAGGAAACTACAGCTAATAAGGAGATACTGGTTTGTCTCAGAATCTACAAAGTTTCTGTATTGTATACCCTATATTGCAAAGACTAAAACTTACAACATAGTGAAAATGAATTTTAGAAGCAAACTTTTGATGATGAAATTAAAGTTGGATCACAAAAAAAAAGAGGTACTCTATGCTATATGATTTTAAAATAAGTTAGGGATATGTGTCCTGCATTTTTGTAGCAATGCAGTATTTACCAGAAGCAAATGGAAATAGAGCCCTTGTCTTTTAGAAATACTTAAATATTGCTGGAACTACAAATGTTTATGGGAAAATGTAATTGTTTAATGACTAAGTACTGTAAAAATATTAAATAGCCCACTTATTATTCTAAAATTATTTACATTTATAAATTTTTCTTATAAAAGTAAGAATATTTATTAATTTTCTTTTCTTTAAAATAAATACATATATGATACTCTGAATTAAAAAGCATCAAAGTGATAATTTAACTATTCTTCTGCAAAGACACAGGAGTTAGAATGTCCTTATAGATTAATAAATGAAAAACAGTACAGACTTGATAACCCTTATTTTAGCTCTGCTGAAAACTTCTAGGGAATTTAACAAGTGCTGAACAGAGAAGTGAGATTTTGCTTGTTTTAGTTAAAAATAACGTCTGCCTTGCCTTTCTAGCAACAGGATGTGTTCACATAACCATTGGAGCCAATTTAAGAAAAAGGCAGTCTGTCACTCATCGCTGTTTAAATCAATTTATGGATGCTGTTATCACAGGAACTAATCAATGTACACATTTTCTTAAAATTGGCAGCAGTGGCAGGTATCCAAGAACATATTTCAAATACGATTGTTGAGGATACACCTTTTCTATTTAGAGTATTTTATATACAAATACAGTAAAATAATTCACATCCATAAAAGACTGAAAAATATGCATATGCTTTATAGCTATTTGGGGAAATATTGACTGCAGATCTTCAATGAATCATGCACTGTTTAAAAATGTACTCTTTTTAGAATGCAAAAGGTCTGTTGTACAAGTCTATAAAAAACAGGTGCTTACCATTTGGAATAAATGATGACATGGCAGCCCCACAATGCTGAATAAAGTTATTTATTGGGCTGATGCTGGCTGAGTGCCAGGCACCCACCAAAGCCATTGTACCATTCCTGCAGCTGGACAGGGGAGAGAAAATATAACAGAGGGTTCAGGAGTTGAGATAAGGACAGGGAGAGATCACTCACCAGACACTGTCTTGGGCAAAACAAACCAGAACTAGAGATATAAAATTAATTCATTATTAACAAAATCAGAGCAGGATAATGAGAAGGAAAATAAGCTCTTAAAACACCTTCTCCCTGCAGCTCCCTCCTTGTCAAGCTCTACCTGTGCCCCCGAGGCACAGTGGGGTAGGGAATGGTCAGTTCATCACATGGTATTTCTCCTGCTGCCCAGTTAGAGGAATTGTTCCGCTGCAGCACCATGGGGTCCCTCCCATGGGAGACAATTCTCCATGGACTTCTCTAGTGTTAGTCCATCTCACGAGCAACAGCAACAGCAACAGCAACAGCAACAGCAACAGCAACAGCAATTGCAACAGCAATGTGAGTCCATCCCACGGGCGACAGCACCCCTCAAACTGCTGCAACATTGCTCACTCTTCCAGAAGGAGCTGTCTTTGGAGTTGCCAAGCATTGGCTCTACCAGACATGGAGGAAGCTTCTGACAGCTTCTCACAAAAGCCACCCCTGCTACCAAATCTTAGCCATGCAAACCCAATACAGTTATTAACTCCCAAATGCTTAACAGCAGTAGTATTCACAAAAACAAAAGACAGAAGACAAACCTTCTGAAGAGATTCTCTAAGTTATTCTATAGTTAAAAGGATCTCAAATGGTTCACAAAAGATATACTCCCTGGAATTTACTTTGCATTTCTCTTTTGCTGATTCCTGATGCTTTGTATCTAAGGTTGTGGCACTCAATAACGCTATAAAGTTGGGGTAAAACCCCAAACTTTCTTCATTTAATTTAATACTTTATTTCTCTAGCAATGTTGCTAGGATTTTTAAAATATGCTCTGGAATTTAAGCATCCTTTTCCTCCTCTATCCCATTTTTCACGTTTTTATGGACAGGACGTGCAACATTTTGTCCCATTATTTTTTCTGCCTGTTTATCAAAGGCCTCTTTTTTCACAGTTTCTCAGAAGCTGATCATCTATCTTGATTACTGACCTAATACTGTAATCCATCAAGTTTTTACCTTCCTCCACATATCCTCAAAGTGCTTTTCGGCAGACAGTTAAGCAATGACAAAACTGGAGACTTGTGTTTAGAAAAGCTTTAATAATAAAAATAATAACAAGAACAACTATTTTAGAGGTAATGCAATTTTCTCACCTGCCCATTCTCATCTAAGAGAGCATTTTTTGGAAATTGAAATGGAATGGAAAGAATTCTTTTTTTCCAAATTTAACTTACTTAGGCGTGTCACAGATAAAATCACCACCAACAAAAGCTAACTGGTGGGCTACTGTCCATTCCAATTAATTTACACACTGAGCTGGAACATCAATAGCAGACTTCGGGTTAGACATCAGACACACAAAGTTAATTTTGTAGCAAGTACACAAATATCAGTGCCAGGTGAAGCAAACTAACTTTACATATATATTTAAATGTCAAGGATGTTGATTGGACTAATTGGCAATTTTAAATCTTTATTTTTAATCTATACAGTAGGAATTAATCTTAAATTAACTGGAGCAAAAATACTAGAGGTGAAGAAGCCTGGATGCTGGCAAGAAATGAAATGAGTAACAGCAAAGAGTGATTTAATGTCTACTAATCTGATATACTCCTTGAAGGAAAAAATCCAACCTAAATAGCATAATGTCAGGATGAATTAAGTTAGAATAGTTTGAAAGACTTCACTGTGTTTAGAAGTGACTTGCTTTAATCAAGACTAATATATTGCTGATTAATTCCTTAATTGTGGAAGTTTTTGTTAGAGTAAGGCTATTAGTTCTGTATCTAGGAATGCCAAGTTAGCTCTTCTGAATACTTGTTTAGGAAGATAATTTTATTTCCTCCTAAGGTTTCCTGTTTCCTTTTTGGGGTAAAACAAATTACTGCACTGTATTACAAAATAAGATTCATTTCAGCAATATAATTTTTTAATCAATTCTAATAATTCAAGACTAGTATTGGAAGAATTAAAAGAGATTTCCTACATGTTTCAAATAGCTCAAAATTTTATTCTTGGGGTTAAGGTGTAAATTTAAAGTATTTCATGAGGATTTAAGCTCGTGAAGAACCTAGAACTGACACTATGTTTTTTTTTACTTTCAGTGTAAAGAAATTGTTTCTTGGTGTCCAAGAAGCAAAATAATAGAAAAATTGTCTAAGCAGCATTCCATAATGGCTTTTCCAATGTAATGTTAAGAAGAACAGAAATCTATTATAGGAGTTATCAAAACTAAAAAAAAAAAGAAGTCAAAGAGATAATATAAGAGATAAAATGAGTGAGATATGGTTTAACACTGTTTCAAACAACTATGACACAACTATGATTAGAAGGTGATTCACACTTTGCTCAGGAACCAAAAATTATTTTAATGTATAATGACACCTAGGCTTGTCATTCCAAATGTTGAAGCACCTTACTCTGGGAGTGCAGCCATGAACACACAGGTACGTAGCTCAGTTCTCAATGCATTCCAAGCAATAGTTTGCAAAGGAAAAGAGTAACACTTGCATGATTCCTGGTCAGTAGGGTGTCAAAATCAGTCTCCTGGTAACTCTGAGTAAGGAGACCTGCTGTCATCCCTGGTAGATGCACATCACTGAGCAGTGATGGGAACTTTTCAGGTGAGGTGTTGGGAGATAGTGGCCATGTGACCAGGTAGGTATGGGAAATGGGAATGGGAGACACAGAGGCAGATGACCTGGAAATATTCCTGTTAGACAATCTAAGTTACTGCAATGTCAATTTTTTGTTTGGCTTTCATAGTCATACCTGTTGTCTTGCTGGTCATGGTTACCTTATGAATAGTTTGCACTAGATTCTAAATATTATTTTCCTGTAAGTGATTATTTGAAAATAGCTGCTCAAATTATCTTCTCTCTGGTATTTCCAGACAGAAACTGTGAACAGTTTTTAAAATATTTTCAAATTACTAGTAAACACTATCTTTATGGCTTGTTTTAATTTCAGGTTTTTTGTTTATTCTATACAATTTCCCCTCAGCCTCTCTCATGATATATATGACAGCCAGAGAAATGCTGATTTGAAAACATATCAACGTGAAAAGTAAAAATTTTTATTCCCAGCAAGCATTGATTTATTTTGGAAAATGTGTGACTACGATTATGCTTTCAGATTTTGACTGCTTGAAGAAGCTTAACAGAGACACCAAGGGAAAAAGCCAGAGATAAGACAGAATCCAGATAAACCAGAAATGCTCCTAGAAATGTCTGTCCTGAGTACAGCTCTCCATCAGAATCTCCCAGGAACAACTGAACACTTTATGAATAAATTATTGTAATGAGCAGGTAGAAATCTGTAGTGTTGGATTAGTTTCATTAATACTGGAAATGTCTTTATTAGCCCAAGAGTGAATCTAATATCAAATTTAATGTCAAATGAGTGCTATTAGAGTCAAAGTTTTTGTAGCAGACTCAAGAATACTCATTGTCTTATAGTGTGTGCTGTAATATAGATGTTGTCTTCATAAGGGTATTATTTGAATGTCTGTTAAGCATAAAAGTTCACTAAGTTGTGATCTAAGCATGTACATTTTAAGAGATGCACATTTAAAGTTTACATTAAGCCTGGATGTTTTAAGAGATGACTTATTGTATTGTAGGTCTTATTTTGATCATTTTTGGTCACTCTATTTAGCTGAGAGAAGTAATTCTTGCGGATATTATCTACCTTTCTGGTAAAGAGACAAATGCCCTTCTGGCTTATACGTAAGACTTGAGGGGAATATGTTTTTTCACTTGTACATGCCATAACCCTGAGAGCACCATTAGTCCTGATTGTCCCTGCTAAGCCCCACAGGGGCTCTCTCCTACCCTGAACAGGTCCTGTTTCAGCTCAGGGTGGAGCCATCAGTCTCTGCCCCAGCCATTTGTCATGGATGTAGGTCTCCAGCCCTTTCTAAGGAATTTCTGTGTTGGTTTGTGCATCCAGCCTTGTCTGCAGTTAATGAGTGTATGTTTAGAGTGGTGATAAGCATTCAGTATGGAACCTAGGGAGAGAGAATTTCAGCAGCTTCAACAATCCTGGTTGTATGGGACTGGAGGGGGAAAAAACCCTTGGCTGGAGCAGCTCTGGCTCTACAGGGCGTGGAAAGAGCAATCCCACGCCTGCAGAGATCACTGCATTCAGCTCTCTGTAACAGAGCTGCTGTTTACCTTTATCCGAGTCATGTTGCTGCTGTCCTGACAGCAGTCTTGATATGTTTTAATTTCAGATATTTCATACTGTTTGCGTGTTGGTGCAAGTGGCTGGGAATTCAATGTTTGGTCGAAAAAAGTGCTCAGTGGTGGTAGTGGGTGAGCTGCATGTCTTGGAAAAAAGGGCCTGTTCCTCCTGTGCATCCTGCTGAGTTGCTTGCAGACATTTGCAGAATTTTCTGCAGCCCTAAGATTTCACACACTCCTTCAAGACATCATGACAGCTCTTAATGTTGAAATTTACCTCCTGCAGCATCTTCCTGTAAAAGGTAATATTTGGGAAAAGAAGAAAAATAACTTCATTTCAGAGAACTCATATTCCAGCCTTTCAAAATGAAGATTTATTTTGTATCTTCTGAGTTTTGCAAAATCTTGACCTCACTTCACATTTCTAGTCATGAATTTATTGTTTTCTTTTTTAGCAGTTTGCTGCCATCAGAGAGGAGATAATCCAGGCTGTCTTCAGCTTCACTGGGGCCACTTGAATTTTAAAAAGCTACATGTTTTTGGGTTTTTTTCTTACTGCATCAAGTGCATAAGACAAATTTTTAAATCTTTCTTCATTACAAAAGATTACATGGGATCTTTGTAGAAAACAACCACTGTCTGTGGTTGGTAGCAGCGTTAAAATATCTCCTGCCAGAGCCCAAAGGCTAACAGATCCCCACTGACAAATCCAGGTTTAGGCCTCAGTCATCCCCAAAGTCAGGAGAGTAAAAGGGGAGCTGACAGTGGCAGGAAGGGCATTCCAAACTCTCATCTCAATGAGTCAGTTTTTCTGACTCTTACTGAAATTTTTAATGCAATATATACCAAATATAGGCCAAAACAGAGAGGAAACAAGTTTTTCACACAACAGTGTTCTACTTAGATGTCCCAATACATACCTGGAAACTTGGACCTCACTTGCCAAATATCTCAGTAGCATCCAACTAACTTCCCTGTACTTCATGCACCCAGTATTACTTCTTCCTGATAGCCTGTGGGAATCCAGGACATGGGAAAATCTCCTTGCCTATCCTGAGAGGTTTTATTTCTCAGGAGAGCACGGCCATGGAAAAAGTTTCCAGGACTTTGTGATAAGTTGAGGTTTTGTAAGTGTATATAGTAGATAATATTCCAGTTTATCACAGGGTGAAAAAGTAGATTTTGGGTTTTTTAGCATGGTAGTAGTTGGAACAAGATGGAGGACTTTTGAGTGCTGACTCAGCTTCTTCCTTCTTCATCTACTCCATTTTCTGCAGTGTTGGTGGCACAGAGTGATTGGTTAGACAAAGTCACAATGCAGATGTAATGTGACTGAAGAATAATTAGGAATTGGTAGAAAAATAAAAACATACTACGTGTTAGGTATGTTGTAAAACTTAATTGGATAAGGTATCTGTATAAAAATGCTTAGAATTTTCTCTCTTTCTGGCACATGTCACTGAAGTGTGCTGAGCCTGTTGTCATCTAAGGCTCTGAACTGTGATAAAGAAATAATAAACAACCAAAGACCGAGTCCAGCGATTCCTGTTTGTCTCATTCTTGGTTCCTGACCCTGGTGATACTGCAATGGTTAAAAGTTTCTTAAATCATGGAATGTTTGGGGGGAGGTAGGCCCAGAACAAGCCTTGGATCATTAGGCTTGGTAGGTCAAGGTGAAACTCACCTGAACGATTCTGAGAAATGGGCTGATCGTTAATTATATTAGTGTGACCATAATTTATGGATGATTGTATATGATTATAACCCATAACAAGAATAATGTTTTAATCCACGGTTGGACAAAATCTATAGAACCATGTAATTTTAATCATTAAACCTTTAAGTTATGTAACTGTGAGGGATAAAAGTGGGGTCTCTTTTCGGGGTTCTCTCAGAGTTAGATTTGGGTTTCTTACCCCTAACTCTCGGGCCCTTCAATAAAGCACTGCAAATAATCACCTGCGATTATGTGTTCTGTTTCTTGTCGCTAACACTGGCACAGACTTTTCACAGGGGATTCCTGGTAAGGGAACCCCAGGTGTGGGTGGTGAATCCCACAAAAGCCTTCCAGTGGCTTGTCTTTCTGCTCAAACTTTTCTGAGACTAAATGAAGGCATTCTCTTTTTCAATGTTAAAGATTCTGAATTCAGCTTTATTTTCTTGCAGAAAATGTAAATGGTCCTGAAATATGCCCCTTCCTGATAAGTTTTTGCAAATAAGTCTATGGAAGTCAGTGTAGCAGTGGCATGGCCACCGCTGTTTGCTGAATGTGTGTAGAGGCAAGTGGAAGTATTATTTTGGAAAGCACTAGCTAGCATGAGACAGCTGGAGCACACTGTCAACACAGCTGTCTGACTCCAGCAGTCTCCAAAGGGTAAAAATGTGGTTGGGTCAACTGCAGCAGGAACTTGTGCCTTGCTATGGCAAACAGTGCAGGCAGTAAAAAGCATGGCCACTCTCACATCAGGCATTGAATAAGGTGATTTTAGGCATGAAGAGCAACTGGCAACAATTGTAACTCACATCTGCTCCTTTGAAATTAATTGTTACTAAACTCTGTGTATAAAGAAACACACACCTTGCAAAACACAGATCACAAAGAAATAAAAGACTTTTCACTAGTTTTCAGATAACTCTTGGCTTTATTCTGTCTGAAAGGAAATTGGTATTCAGGAATACTTTATTGCTAAATGTACTGTTACTAAAAGAGCTTTTGTGAGATGCCTTTCCTTGAAAGACAGGTAGAGAATATTCTAAATTAAATTATCAGCAAGTTATCAGCTCCCCATTTTGTTTTTCTTTTAATTTTTTTTCATTCAAGCCTAAATTTTGTGATATTCTGGTCTAGACCTTTCCTGGTTTTGGAGATGTTACAAATAATAAAATTTAAGTTACACTGAAAAATGTAGTTCAAGAGTGTTTATGCAATATAGTTATGATATTATACTATTTTATCTTTTCCTTTTTTCTTTATTTCAATGCTGGTAATATCTTTGCACATCTGGTGTGGTTCATTTGCAGCTAGATGAGACACAGTCAAATGATCCTGCTGCAATCACACAAAACTTACACAATAAGCATCTAACCATCTTTATTCTATTTTTTTTCACATTGGCCTATTGCTCAGCTTTTCAAATACCCAGAAACACTTTTATCTGATGACATTGCACAGTGAATGTCACAAAAGAAAATAGAGAAATACATTAGAACCTATGACTGCAAAGGTTATGTTAAGAATATGATAGAATGAGTCAACAGCTGTAATGGGAAAAAACAAAATATCAGTGTTGTTTTTATGCTTTAAATTTCCTTTGATTCCATGAATTTCACTCTATCATAACTACTATTAAAAATTCATAAACTTTTTGATTAGTTTGTCACAATGTGGAACCAAACAACTGGGTATGACAGAATTTAATTTTTTCTGCAGAAGAGCCATTCCCTTGATACAGCAGCTGGGATCACCCAGTCAAAGCCAGAGTAAAGGTTAGGAAATACATCACAGTCAGTATGGCAGGAGACATTTGATAACACCACAAATAAGCTTATCCTTGCAATGATTTAAAAAGGAGGGAGGGAAGGAAAAAAATGAAACAGGAAGATTTTTCAGAGCATGAGAACTGTCAAGAAATCCTTTTTTCACTTTTCTGCACCAAAACCTTTCAGTCATTAACTGTTTCCCCTGCTTAATGAGTGCAGACTTTCTGGAAGAAAAGACAAATAATAAGACTTTCTAATATGAAACCGCCTTGCTTTGAGTTAAAAACAATTAGATTCTAAAACACAGCCTTCTTCAGCATGTACAGAGAGTGATACATATAAACTGATTTTGATGGCACTAACAGTGAGGTAATCCAAAAAACAATTATGATAAAAAATTATTTCCTTAAAAATGTTACTAATAGTAACAATATAGGTCTTAAATACTACATTAGCAGTCCCACTGAGAAAGCTAATGATTTCTCCCACTTATGTTTTAGAAAGATGGTATTTTGTGAAGACAAAACTCAAGTTATGTGACATAGCAACAGACACAGTGCGGTTCTGCTGCCCATGGAGGGTATAAAACATTTTGGTAGAATTAGATAGTTTTAGGTAGAAATCACTGGTGTTACAAGATCATTTAGACTGAAGGGTCAAAGATTAGGTTTCATGCCAGCCTTGTTGCTCCCTTCTTTGTTGTCAACTGCAGATTTTTAATCACACTACCCAAGTGGCTACCACTGAGTCAAATGACATTTTAATTTCTTAAAATCTGCCATTTTAAAAACATTTTCTTCAAAATATATTTGCTTCATGGCATAGATTTGTTAACCTTGCCTTAAAGATCAGATACCTTAAGGGAAGATCTTAAGCAAAAGGATTTGCTGTACATTTTTTGCCATTTTAATTGATTTCCTGACATGAAATTTAGCCTCAGCATTGCAGTAACATAGATGTGTGCATTTAATTAAATCAAAGCTTTCAATTTCTTCAGATGGCCATGAAAGACAAATACAGTTTCATGTGACTTATTTCCCAAAGTAGCAATACTGCTTGTTTCTCTCTGAGTTGCAAAAATAATATTACAGAGAACATCATGAATAATGCAAGAAGTCTGATTTAACACCAGGATTATTTCTGGCATTCAGTATCTGTGAGTAGCATATTAATAGCATATATCAGTTTTTATGATTGAATGATAGAAATAACAAACTGGCACTGAGCCTTTGTGATTACTTGCCAAAAATGGGATCTGTTCACTAAATCTAATAAATTTTATGTCTAAGTTTAAGCATTTCAGTGAGTTGGACTGCTAGAACACTGGCTTTTGCTTTATTTTCAACTATTATATGAATTTACATGAGACTGGGTATTGTGATGGTCATAAGGAAGTAAAATATTGCTAATTTAATAACTATGCACCATGTAAATGTAAAACAAATGTATGTCATAAAAATGACCTGTGACATTCAGAAGAATGTGATGAATCTTGTAGCAGAAACAAAACAATAGTCTGTCTTTACCATCCCCACAACATCATTTTCAGGTTCTGGTTTAGCAGGGAGAACTCATGACTTGTAGAACTGTTTCAAGTTTCTCAGCAGTATAAATAACAAAAGAGATTACCAGAAGAGGAGCCCTGGAAAACAAAATTTGCTGTTGCTGTTTTTCTTTCAGTCCACACACATAAATGTCTTTCCTTGGCAGCAGCCAACCTGGCTTTTCCTCCTGTACAGCAGGAGGACAAACCATCTCTTTTCTGCTGATCATTGCAGCCTTGTGCCCAGGCTACCAGAATAACTCTATCATTTATCCACATCTGAAAGTAGTTTGAGGATAAAGCCCAATATTCCTTAAATCCATTAACCCTGCCCATTTTTAAAATCTTCTCTCAGCTATTTGCACCCACCAAACTTGAAACATGAACCTGATTTGTAAAAAGAGATGCATATGGAAATGAAAACCTATTGGATCAAGGTGTTTTACAACACTGCAGTATTTTTCTCTTAGAAAACAGGTGAATTACCAGTGAATTTTTGGAACTGAAGTTGAAAGTGTAGCAGAGGCAGTTATCATAAATGTCAATTAGTCTGACACAATCTCTGCTTTGAATACTCTTTCCAAGCACTCTTCAGTCCTGAATTAGGGTCATAAATGCAGAGATAGATCTCTTTAAAATCTAAAGGTTCCCACCAAACTCTGCAGCAAATACAAACATGAACACTGCAGTACAGATCAGTAGATGCAAATAGCTAATCTTAATTAGTAAGCTGTTGTGGCATTTGATTTTTTTATCCTAGAAAATAGCAAAAATCTCAACAGGAATTCCTATTTTGGACCCCTGTTATAATTAGCAGCTTTTGATGTCAGAGATTATATCTGAATCTGTATTAGAGTGGGGTTTTTTTTCTCTGCAATTGTTTTTGCTATTAAAGAAACAAAGACAGTACTGCCTAGTCTTCTACCTTTACTCCTAAAATATCTAAATGGTGGGAATAATGAAATACACTGGAGAAACCTAGTCTGACAGGCTTAGTATTTTTTCCCATCCCTGTGAAATATTTTGTTAGGCCATTTCTGTCTAAACTTGATTCGTGCTCCATTAGGCATAGATAAATAGCTGCTTTCAGGCACAACAAGCTAGTTTCACTAAGAACTACTATGGATTAAAATATTCCATGTGTTCTCCCAGCTCTGTGAGGAAATCATGACTTGAAACAGAAAATGCCCCTGCTTTGTTTATTTGGTTCTTTTATTTTGCATTTTGCATTTATGGTGTTGTATCATAGTTACTGTAAAAATTACTATTTTTTCTTCTAAATGGTGTTAGAAAACCGGAAGTCATTGTGCTTCAATGGATTTTTACTTATGGGGAAAAGCCAACAAAGAACAACAGAATAAAACCTCCAGTGTATCTGAATTTGAAGAAAATAATGTTGGCAGCTTCTTATGACTGAAAGCACAAGGTAGTAGAAACCTTTGTTCCTTTATTTGCAGTTAAAATACTTTTTCCTGGCTGTTCTTTTGGGAAATAGGATGGAAATTGTAATTCTTTCCTGGCTAGTCCATTTTCCAGTGGCCATTTTATTGCAAGCTATATTTAATTTGCCTGCGAAAGATGACATTCCCATTTTTCAAAATGTGAATAGGTATCTCCTATACAATGAAAAGCTGTAAGTACAGTAACTTAAAACTTACACCTGTAAAGTCCAGTAGGAAGGTCACTGCTTCCAGCACATACACATTTAAAACCTTTAGAACTCAGCTTTCATTTTTCTTTTTTTCTCAAAGATTGCAAAGGCCACTTCACTGAGATCCTTTTCTTCTTATAAGTCAGAGCTCTGTTCACTTTCTTCAATTGTTAATTGATTCTGACATTTCCTTTTCAGTTGTAATTGCTTTTTGTACCTTTACACAAGTCCATCTTGCTTTTTATTCCAGAGGTTATTGTAGTTTACCCCCAGCCAGCAATTAAATACTACACAGGTGCTTGCTCACTTACCACCCTGCCACAGGATTGGGAGGAAAATCAAAAAAGGGTAAAACCCTTGGGCTGAGATAGGAAGAGTTTAATAACTGAAATAAAGTAAAATTATAAAATAATAACCATAGCAATAAAAAACAATACAAATAAAAATAATAAATAATAATTACAGTATAATAATGAAATGGGAGACAACAAAAAGGGAGAAGAATAAAAGCCAGGACCGACAAGTTATGCCCAACTCAACTGCTCACCACCCCCTGACTGATGTCCAGACTGTCCCTAAGCAGCAATTAGTCTNTATTTTGCATTTTGCATTTATGGTGTTGTATCATAGTTACTGTAAAAATTACTATTTTTTCTTCTAAATGGTGTTAGAAAACCGGAAGTCATTGTGCTTCAATGGATTTTTACTTATGGGGAAAAGCCAACAAAGAACAACAGAATAAAACCTCCAGTGTATCTGAATTTGAAGAAAATAATGTTGGCAGCTTCTTATGACTGAAAGCACAAGGTAGTAGAAACCTTTGTTCCTTTATTTGCAGTTAAAATACTTTTTCCTGGCTGTTCTTTTGGGAAATAGGATGGAAATTGTAATTCTTTCCTGGCTAGTCCATTTTCCAGTGGCCATTTTATTGCAAGCTATATTTAATTTGCCTGCGAAAGATGACATTCCCATTTTTCAAAATGTGAATAGGTATCTCCTATACAATGAAAAGCTGTAAGTACAGTAACTTAAAACTTACACCTGTAAAGTCCAGTAGGAAGGTCACTGCTTCCAGCACATACACATTTAAAACCTTTAGAACTCAGCTTTCATTTTTCTTTTTTTCTCAAAGATTGCAAAGGCCACTTCACTGAGATCCTTTTCTTCTTATAAGTCAGAGCTCTGTTCACTTTCTTCAATTGTTAATTGATTCTGACATTTCCTTTTCAGTTGTAATTGCTTTTTGTACCTTTACACAAGTCCATCTTGCTTTTTATTCCAGAGGTTATTGTAGTTTAACCCCAGCCAGCAATTAAATACTACACAGGTGCTTGCTCACTTACCACCCTGCCACAGGATTGGGAGGAAAATCAAAAAAGGGTAAAACCCTTGGGCTGAGATAGGAAGAGTTTAATAACTGAAATAAAGTAAAATTATAAAATAATATACATAGCAATAAAAAACAATACAAATAAAAATAATAAATAATAATTACAGTATAATGATGAAATGGGAGACAACAAAAAGGGAGAAGAATAAAAGCCAGGACCGACAAGTTATGCCCAACTCAACTGCTCACCACCCCCTGACTGATGTCCAGACTGTCCCTAAGCAGCAATTAGTCTCTTCCAAACACTCCTCCCAGTTAATATTCTGAGCATGGCATTTTATGATATGGAATATCCTTTTGGCCAGTTTGGGTCAGCTGTTCTGGCCTGGGCCTTTCCTGGCTTCTCGTGCACCTATGCACTAGCAGAACATGAGGCATTTAAAATCCTTGACTTAAGGTAAGCATCACTCACTCAGAAGCAACTAAAACATCAGTGTGTTATCAATATTATTCTTATCCTAAACCTAGCACTGCACCAGCTACTAGGAAGAAAATTAACTCTGTCCTGAATGAAACCAGGACAGGAAAAACAAAGAGATAAATCCCTCCAATCTGTCCTCCCAGTTGAAAGTAAGAATCCAAAAGTGATGAGAATAGCAAGCTATTCCTACAAGATATATTCAGCTTTCAATGAAAATATTTCATAAAAGGAGACACAGGCATCAGAGTTCTACTTGTCCTATCATAGATCCCAATTTTAAACTTTGTACTTTTCTGCACAGTCAAAAATCTGAACACTGATCTTCAACATTTAGTAGAGATCTGCAAAAACTGCAGGAGTACAGCTATGTGTTATTCAAGTAAAATATGAGTTAATAGTCTTAATTTTTATTATTATTATTTTAATTCTATAAGAAAAATAACTATAACTATTTATTAACATTATATGTCCCCACATAAGTACTGAGAATATTTAGGTTAATCTCAGGTAAATTGTAAAAGATCAGTATTCACAATGTGTTCATCTCAATATTTTAGCAAGTATGTTTTAAACTTGTGATGCTATTTCTCAAATCACCCAAAACAATGTAAACATTGTGGTATGTTTGGTTATTGCCAGCAGCTGCTCTGTGTGGGAAATGTAGAATCTTATTTAATACTTCCTCAGAGATGGCAAACAGATGGTTTAATGCACTCTTGAAATGTTTGTGCTTGAGATTCAATTTTTTTTTCCAGTTAACAGCCTATTACTATTTCCAGGACAAAATGATGTAACACTCCTGATCTTAAGGGCATACACTGGCACAGGCAGACATTTAAACATTATTATATAGTTTGTTTAATATTTCACTTTGTTTAAGATTTCCAGATCTCTGAGATCATTGAGTCCAACCTTTGAACACCACTATGTGAACTGGACCACAGCACTGAATGACAGAACCAGTCTTCATAAACACCTCCAGAGACAGTGATTCCACCACCTCCCTGAGCAGTCCATTCCAATTCTTAATTTCTTCTTAATATCTCACCTGAACCTTCCCTTGCACAACTTGAGACTATGTCCTCTTGTCCGGATGGTGGTTGCTTGGGACAGGAGGCCAAGCCCCACGTGGCTACAATCACCTTTAGGTAGTTGTAGAGTGAGAAGGTCATCCCTAAGCCTCCTTTTCTCCAGGCTAAACAACTCCAACTCCCTTAGCTGCTCTTCAAAGGATTTCTTCTTTTTTCCTTTCCCTCACGCTGAGTGTTCCAGTAAGGAACAGTGTCTGACAAATAGTAGCCAGAGCCCAGCACATTGCTAAACTTCACACCTCTCTGGAACTGTCACAGCATTTTTTCTTCACATATTTTATCACTTTAACAGTCCTACAGTTGTTAAACGGTGAACTTCCAAACCTTTTTGGGAAAGAAGTCTGCCAAAAATTGGCCCATGTTCTCACATTCCATGCCACTCATGACTATTCAGACTTCAAGGTATTCTAAATAGCCACCGTTCTGAACAGCCTCCCTAGAAATCTCTTAATTCTAAACATGATGTAGACTGCACTGAGGAGACCTGGCTGACTTAGAGACAAGACCATGCTTTCCCTAACAATCAAAGGGAATTCAGAATTGTCAAATGCTGTTTCAACAGGACTGATGGACGAAAAGGAGGTAGACGGTTGAGGAAAATCATCCTCCTGTTTCCTTCACAGGCTGGGTACAATTATTACTGAATTCCCAGAGGCAGCACTCAAGGGTGGCATGGGAGAGCAACACTGGACACACATTCCAGATGACCCTAATTGCCCTTCATGCCATAAAATTATATCCCCCAATACATCAAGAAAGCAATCCTGATCACTCTCTTGGAAATGAGAGCTCTGAAAAAGAGCACCATGAAGGGCACATAGCGCATATAAGGAAACATACAGGGGGTTAGATACCACACCCACCTGAACAGGCCAAACAGTGTAGCTTGTGGCTCTCCATCTAATAACAAATGCTTACATCAAATTTGTTTCCAACCTGCTCTGAGCAGATCTGTTGTAATCTCAACCCTCCGTGCCACAGCACTGTGCCTGTTACAGCTGCCACAGTTTAGGAAAGGTATCCCCAGTTCAGTGCCCTCACTGATACTCTCCCAAGCCAGGCACTGGCCACATGTTCCCCCACTCCTTCAATGTATCCTCCTGCTCCAGAGATGGAGTTGAGAATTGGAGACACAAAAGGTGAAAATTATAGATTGAGACGAGAGCAATTTTCTTGAAACAGCAACAAGATAAGAAAACAAACCACAACAATACTAACAAGAGTGTACAAAGTGAGACTGATTTTACATACAAAATGCTCACTGAGCCTGACACCAGGTGGGGTGACCTCAGCCAGCAGTACTCCTCCACTGCTCCACCTGCCATGCTTGCTCCACTAGAAAGCGACACCCCTCTTGGAAGCCAGAGAGCACCCTTTTCCCCTCACCCCAGCAAAGACAAAACATGGTTTCAAATAACCTCTTAGAAATGCTGACAGCCACACCCCTTCATCTACTGCCAGGACAAATATCTAAACCTGCCCTCTTTCATTATAAAGCTTTTATGCTTGTCCTATCACTACATGCTCAAGTAAAAAGTCCTTCTCCAGCTTTCTTCTTTCTCCTCCTCAGGTACTAGGCTGCTATAAAGCCTCTCTGGAGCCTTCTTCAGGATGAACAAAACCCACTCTGCCTGTCTGCAGAAGAAAGGTGCTACTTTGGTCACCGTGGCCCTTCTCGGTACTCACTCATGTTTTTATGTGGGGACCTCCAAAGCTGAATGCAGTATTCTAGTTGTGTCTCACCAAAATGGAATGGAGGTGCAGAATTAACCCCCTCAACCTGATCATCACACTACTTTTTATCCAGTTTAGGATATGATTGGCTTTCTGGGCTGAAAGTGCTCATTGCCAGTTCATGTCAAACTTCTCACCAAAGAGCATATTGCCTACTCTGCTTGTTGCAATTTATTTTGGGTGAAGTAATTTGATTGCTCTGAAACAATGATAAACATGAAAATACTTTACATAAGTCCTTAACACTCAGAAAAAAAAAAAATCCCTAAAACATGAATTAAAATAAAGCAAGCATGAAATTTCAGTTTTATTTGAAGGGAACACACAGCACTAAACCTTTTTTGAGCTACTTATTTTAAGTAATTTAACAGAAGTCATATACATCTGCACATGAGTTTTATGTATAACTAGCTCAGTGTGAGTGTGTTCAGGTTTCAGAAATAGCTAGAAACACAGGAGATATTCAAAGGTCAATAAAGCAGCGCTAATATAAATTTGCTTTTACTCTACTAATTTTTTCACTCAGTGGTCTATTTCTTTAGAAACATGGTTATTTGCCTCAATGATAGAACCAGGCAGTGTTTCTTTCTCTGAAGTTGTACACAAAATATGTCCTTTTTCAATCCATGCTCAGAATATCAGCACTGACTCAACAAAATCTGGTACCCGATGATCTGTTAGGTTACGACTTGAATAGCTAAACACAATATGTCATCCTTTTCCTAGAAAAATTAAAAAACAAAATCAGTTAAAGTAACAGGACTACATTTTCACTGAAAATCTGAATACAGAGAAGATATTTTAATAATACAGAGAGTTAAACATTGCACAAAATTTTGCTGTTTCTTTGTTATCATATGAGAGAGCTAGGGAGGTTGCAAAGGCATTTGGTTTGGTATGAAATGAAAAATTTAATGGAACCTTTTACTCTGATATAAAACATTTTCTCTCCTGCAGTCTCTTTTATGCAGGCTTAATGAAAATAAATTCAATTAAATAAAATTTAGAGAAGAAAAAAAAAAGAAACGAAAAACCAAACCTCCCCACACATTCTTTTTCACAGAAAACTCAGTGAAATTCCTTCAATTGGATCTGACACTGGTTCAGTATTTCACCTCTGTGTTGGTGGGTTTTGTTTTTGTTTTTGTTTTTTTTTCCCAAATGAATTTAGCTTTCCTCTGGGTGACATGAAAATTTTAGGGTAGTACCTAGAAGAAATGGTAGTAAGACTCAAAATAAGAACAAGAATTAAAGGAATGAAAGGAGAGAAGAAATAAAAATCTTATTTGCTACTGGAAACTTTTAGCTATAGTCTATTAGAACAGTATAGTTACTAACAAGAATTATTCTCCATGTGAGTAAACAAAGAAGAGTATTTGTTATTGTTTACAATAGCATGTTCATTACCTTACATAAACTAGAGACTTTATAAGCCTCTTCAAATCAAACATTTTTTACCAGGTATTTTAATTGCTGATGCCCAGGCAACCATGAAATAAATTACAAGTTGCCCTTGCATGATTTAAACCTGGTATGAGATTTGCCACAAACAAAAGAAATATTTCTCTGCTGGATTTCTTTCTGCATCATTTACTCCCTGCAGTTTAGAGCAGATTAATGTGTTCAGAGACTGATTGCCGTAATTACTCTGCCCTGCTGCTCTTCTATATTATGCAAACAAATGCACATGATGAAAGAGAGAAAATGGACAAGAATAGAGAGTCTTAGGCTCTCCTGATATACAACTTTAAACAGTAGGTCATGAATAAAAGCTCAAACTTTGAGCTAAACTTGAGTGCAGTTCACAAAGATAATGATGCATATCATTAGTTCTTTTTTCATTCTTGTTTCAATGACATTTAATGTAAGAATTTTCCATTAAAATTATTTTTTAATTCATTCTCTTAATTTAGGAACTTTGGAACACTGACAGATTTTCAGTGTTGGTAAATGTCAAAGTTCTTTTGAAAAACTGCTTCCAAATATTTGTTTTCCAGTAGCAATCATCAGTGGAAATAATTCACTTATAATTCAGTTACAGGAAATAACCATCAGAAACAGTTTAGTTTTGCTTTTTAAATTCAAAAAATGAGTAAAATAAGAAATTATTTTAAATATGAAAGACTGTAAAACGAAACAGGAGGTTTTGAATGGTAGACATATAATTTCTACTAGTAATATGCTGACAATTTGTATACAGCATGTGTGTTTAAAATTTACACATTCATACATGCTAATAAAATCGCTCATACCTTTTTCTGACTGCACTTTACCTCTCTAGCACACTGCCAGATATCTGGTCAAACTGTCCCATTTCAGGAAAAAAGCTCAAACCGGTGACCTTCAGGGGTCTCTTTCTATCAATGTTTTTGTGGCCTTAAGAACCCAGCCTTCCTGGAAATAGACTGAAACTCCCACTGTCTTCTGTAAACCTGCAATCCAAAACTGTCACATAAGTGTTCCTGCACTGGCCAAAGGGGTCAAAATCTGTTGCTGGTTATGGTTTACAAAAATGTGATAATTATGGCAGAGAAGTTGACAAGATGTATTCTTAGTACTGCGTTGGTTGTTTTATTCCTCCCCTTCCTTTTTTTATTTTAACTTTTGTGAATAAAAATAAAGATATGCATCGAATGGGGATGGTTGAGCTTTTTCATTCTTCTTGCTTGTTCTTCCTTCCCTGTGTAATTATCAAGAAGTGAGATTTAGTAATTCTTTGTGATCGATATTAAGTAGCCTGTATTTGTAAATTCTTCTTTTTCCATGCCAGAGGATACCTCCTTTTTAGGAGGACCTAAAAATATCTCAAGGCATTGGCACTATTTTAAGGGTTAATTTCAAACTTAGAGTTGGTAGAAAGATCTCTTTTCTTTATTTCCTTTGGAAATACTTTTCATTGTTTCTGTCCTCTGTCACTGAAATGTCTATTAAATGCTGTTTTGTATTGAGCTTTTAAGTATATTTTTCCTATGACAGTAATGATCTTTTAAAAATTAATACACAATATCGTATGTGTACATATATAATAATATATAGAAATGTTATATGGCTATGTAGATTATTGATATACAGACATGTAGAGATAGATAGAAATATAGAGAAAACTAAAAGATTAAATATTATTCAAGAAAGGAAGAAAGTGAAAAAAAAAAGGCAAATAAAAATTATCCTTGAAGCAGGGTACGGAGAACTGGCAACTCCTGCCACAAGGAGTTGTGTGCTAAAGTCATTGGCAGTCAGCGTGATCTCTTATTTTCTCTTTTAGGATTAGAAGAACACTATGTTTGCTTTATCTAGTTGCTTCCTTTGAGACATATATCTTACAGTTGTCTCATCTGTTTCATGCTTTAAACTCCAAGATCAGATTACCTTCTCATGTGTCTAAGTATATTTATGGAAAATGTTGCAAATTCAGCTGGAGCTGTCTACTGTATTTTTTAAATTATCCAATGATGCTTGTTTCATAATTTCATTAAAAAATATAACAAATAAATAAATTGACAGACACACTAAAGAAAAAATAATCAACAACAAAAATAACCACTCAAAACTAAAACCCAAACACAAAAACAAACCCCAAACCCAGAAACCAAACATAAACAAAAAAACAAAATAAAAATCAAACCAAAGACAAGGAGAGAGTTTCTATGAGGCTGTCAGTCTGATGAATGTGGTTCACTCTGTAAATGCAAAATGAATATTTGGGGCACAGGTCTCAGGAAAACCATCTGTTGTCAGAAGTCCATAACTATTACAGGGCTAGAAAGATTCTAGAGGGTATTTTCAAAGGTGAAAGCCATATAATCCAGTGGCCAATAAAGGCATAGAATAAATGAACTGTACTTATTTTGCCTGTTCTGTTTTCTCTGCTTCATAGCTTAAAGTCTATTTGCACATAAAAATAACCCTTTTGATCTTTTTTAGCATCTCCCACTAGGAAGCTTGCTATTCAAAATTCACCTATCATGAAACTTGCATTTCAACCAGAATACTATTATGTTCAATCAGACTGCAAACAGGTTAATGTGAGTTCAGTTAATTTGCAAACAAATGCTAGAATTAAATTTTTCAGGTTTTATGTGCTTTTGGATGTTGTTACTATGGTTACTAAAACCATAGCATGGTCTTTATGGTCTTGAAAATCCAAATTTTATTGCATTAAGCTTCCACTTAATGCAAGCTCTTTGCACAGGATCAGGCTGGAACAGTATCTTGTTTACACACTGAGGTCTTCTCCCCTTTTCCCAGCCCCTGTCACAGACTTTCCTGCCATTCTTGCAGTCATACCTATGACTCATCTGTGTTAATAATTTTTTTCTCATGGCTTGGGAAACATTTATGTGTATTCTTTCTTGTACCAGAACTTTTCACCCTTGATCATATTACCACTTAGTAAAGGTGACTCAGTTCAGCAGGGAGATGTTCAGAAGTAATTTCTTCCTTGCCTTCATCTATTAATTACAGACTGCCATCTCAGATTTCATAAGTGACAGCGTGAAAGATTCCAGTCTGTTCTAGTGCATCCTGAAATAAATTTTACTTCAGCAGCAGTTGAAAAGCTAACATATGATGCAGGAGCATCAGGAAATAATTTCTCTTGGATTCTATTTGTGAGAGCTTAAACCATTACAGTTCAAATTCATACTGTAACAAATTTAGACTGATTTCACATCTTCACTTATGAGTTCTCAGAAGACGATTAACAAGGAAAATAGTCTCAAACTATCTTTCACATTTAATGAACTAGATGTGCACACCTGCTTCATTACACTATAATGAAGCCCTATTCTTTGAAGACCAGAAACAAGGGAAATCTAGCTTATTTAAACGAATGGTGAAAGCAGGATTTCAGAAACAGGCTTTCCTCTTTCACTTTAACAAGCTTATTTATGCTCATTACCATGAAGCTTTATTTCCTTCAGTAAGTGAAGGATAAAATATATTACAATTCTGTGCTAAACTAGAATACTGATGGAAGAAATTGCAGACCTGAACATCACAATGCCTAGACTTCTTTCTCGGATACCTTCCTATTTGTTTTCTTAAGACAAGAAGTACAATTACTGTTTGCTTTTTACCAAAGTTGAATAAAACAGTAGAAGTGACATCTAGATACAAAAAGTCAGAGACTCAAATCACTGGATATTGATAACCACCTGTTGTGGTCTGACTCCAGTCAGAAACTAAGCCTCACAGAGCTGCTCACCCACCTTCCCCCACTGAAACTACAGAGAAAATCAGAAGAGTAAAAGTGAGAAAACTTGTGGGTTAAAATAAGAATCATGTGTAATGGTGACTCTAGAAAGACAGGCACCATCACTCCAAATGCTACCTCCTTTCTCCTACTCCCAGCTTTATATGCTGAGCATGAGGCCGTATGGTTTGGGATATGCCTTGAGCAGCTGGGGCCAGCTGTCTCAGCTGTGGACCCCCAAACGCATTGTGCATCCCCTGCCTGTGCTGGTGGGCTGGGCTGAGAAGCAGAAATGGCCTTGACTCCATGCAAACACTGGTTAGTGATAGCTAAATCATCCCTGTGTTTGCAACACCGTTTCCTGCACTATCCAAAACATAGGCTCATAGAGCTTCTTTGAACAAAATTCATTTTATCCTAGCCAAAGCCAGCTCACCACTACCCACCCTTGCAGATATACCTTAGATTTATCACAGCATGGGGCATCAGATATTTGTATCTTAACCAGGAGGACCACTCCACTGTTTTTTGCTACCACTGCTTTCTTTGGAGCCCTGAAAACTATGTGCAGGTATTGCATAAGAGAAAAGGACCCTACATTATGTTTAAAAGTATACAGAACATAAAAGGATAGAAATAAGTCTGTAAATAAACCTGAAATAGGTTAAAGAAAAACAAAGAGACAAAAAAATCCTGCAAGAAAACGTCAAGTGAAGCTAGTAACCAATAGCACACTTTTCAGAGGGAACATCTAGTATCATCCTTTTCTTTCTTTTTTTTTTTTTTTTTCCCCCAGGGCATAGATGGGCCATTCCTTATCAAAACAAATCTTTGCTCTAAGTAACAGACATAATAGTGTTGTCCTTAACAGTAAATTTGAAGCAGCTCTACTGGCAAATTTAATTTTCATTCACATGTTGTGCTAGGAGTCAGCGACTGATTACTTTGTTAAGAATACATCAGTGTAATCAGGTAAAAATATTGAAAACCTGAAAAATAGAAAAAAATATATTAGCCAGATGCTCAGCTGCTATATTTGCTTAACTATGAATCAGATTTAGCCAGAACTCAAATTTTGTCAATATCATCTGATTTTCCATTACTTAAATAGCATACCATGAAATCTAGCTCAGTGGTAGTTTGATTTTCTTTTTGTATAACTTTTGAAATATTATTTTGAAATATTTGAATTTTACATACTCTCATTAAAAAAATAAAAAAGGCAATTTAAAGGTAACAATTACTTAACTCAAATTTGAGTTTGTTATTCAATCCAAGAAGGACTGGGTGAAGGACTCAACCTTGGGTTTTACAAATAACTCTTGTAGTTTTAATGAATTTAATATTTTCAATCTCCAATTACTTTTGTGCTTGCCTCTGAGAAAAGGTATTATCACCTTTAGTCACTATCCCTGTTAATATTTCTATTTTATTATGTATGAAACAGAACAGCAAAATTTTGTCTAGTGACATAATTTTAAGTATTCAGTCAAGAATGATTCCATAGCAGTTAAAAAAATATCATGACAAATGATGAAGAAATAACAAAATCTTAGCCCTGGTGGATTGAAGAGTCACAAGCAGTTGATTATTTCATCACCTTTTTTCCCCTTAACACCTGTGCCCAGATCCAGCATGAATACCTCCTCTTGGTAGAAAAGGATGATATTGCACAGTCTTCTTGTTTCTAATTTTCTAGATTTGGTCTTGGAAATATTTTGTTGCAACTCTCAGAGTCTACAAATGTTGCCTTGTGAGAGTCAAACTGACTTTTTAATACAAAAAACATATGCTGGTAATCTCAGAAATGTCAGTGATGAGTGCCTGTAGGCATGAAAAGCTGCAAAGAAACAACAAACACATTGTCATGAGGGGATAACAGTTCTCTCCTTGAAATGCCTTATATAGAATAATCAATATTTTGTTAAACAAGTATATTTTTCTCAATTTTTCTATCTCATTTATGTGTATATATATAGAGAGAATTAACTCTGTCTAATGTAAATTATTTTCTCTGTTTTCTATTCCTTGGTCTTTTACCCAAACTAAAATTGGGTTTACAAACTGTGGAATAGAATATAGCTTTGCTTAATGATACAATTACTAATCCATATACTTTAAAAAAATTGTCTTCACAAAAATTTTTAACCTTAGGCAGGTTAAAAGTAATGTGTTTTTAAAAGCATTCACTATTTATTGATAGGGCACTTCTTAAATTTTTTTTTTTCTGTAAATCTATTTTCTTACGATATCTTAATGCTATTTTGATTTCCTATTAAATTACTTTAATTTATTCACACAGTTTTAATTTCTTTATAACAAATTTATGATTTAATAGATATGAATTAAAAGTGCTTCAGCATCCTGTCAATGCTAAAAGAGGTTTAATGTGTTCCTGACAAAGACACATCACCTTGAAGTAAATCAGACTTTATCAACTCAACATTTTTACCTCATTGGCTTCTTAAAAAGGAAACAGACAAGGGGGAATTATTTTCTATGACTTTTCAGCAAATTCCCTCCAGGCAATGTAGGATAAAAATCAAAATGCTTAATTAAAACTTCTAAAAATAATGGGTTTTATAATTATATACATTAACAATCTTTGAAGGGGTACAGGAGAAACACTGCTTTATCTTATGATCATATATAAATCTGCATATGTACTTCAAACTAATTAAAATTTGTGATTACCCAACACTTAGCTAAAGCTCCTTCAAATTTAGAACTTTAGCTTCCTGGTGATAATTTCTGTGTTTATTCCTATGTTAGTCTACAATTATTTTGTGTTAGTTTAATATTCCTTGTTTGTTAAAAATATATTAATGCACCTGTTTTTTTTAGTTTAAGTACTTCTGTTTGTGGTATCTTTTGGATGTTTAAATATTTACTCAGGTATTTAGAATATTGGGTTTCCTTTGGTCTGATCTTACTCTACATGAAAGATTGTCCTCCTCCAACCTATGTTCAATTTTCTGTGACCCACCACTTAATTTTCTGGACATTATTTTCTGTGCTATCTGCAGATTATTCCTTTCACAAAAAACAAAAGTACCCTTACATTAAATCATAATTATTCTAATTTTCAAAAATTCTGTGAGCATCAAGAGCTTAATACTATATATGTTATTTACTCAGAGCCCAAATATAGTCATCTGTTTTCATCTTCTTGTTTATAAATGGTGTATTCTTATTTCTTTATGAAATATTTGGACTTTTATCTTTCTAATTGGTGACTTTTGTAGCATATTGAACAGCACTAAAAAGGCCTGCCTGTATGGAATTTTGGATGCAAGAAAACAAAGTGTTTTTTTTTCATCAAATGCCATAAAATATAGCTCTCCAAGTGTATAAGGAATAAGATAACGAAAATATTTTTACTGTTTAAGAGGTGGCAATATAGCAAAGGGTAATAGCAGTTCTTCAGAAAAGCTACGAAACATTCTATAGCTGAAAACCACTGACTTAAATATTGCCTAAATTTCACATGCTGCTTGCACAGTTTATATGCTGTTACTGTACTCTGCAATTGAGAACTTACAGGATTTTATACCAAATTTGATTTTTTTAATCTACTTGCTTTTATCCAACTGCCAGAACACCTTCTTTTTGTATGCTCTGAATCTATATATATATACAAATAAGGAATATTTTATATATAAATTCTCCTTCAAATAGAAAATTTTTGTAACACTGCACTTTTCTGAGTACAAAATGATCACTTTATGGGTTTAAAATCCATCAAAAGTCATAGCCTGTTTAGAAAAAAGCCAATGCTTGTGACAGTGAATACATGCAGACTGGGAAAACAGGGACAGGATGTCCCACTATAGGCCCTCCATGGCAATTGAAGAATGACTGCTACAGGTTACCAATTTCACATCCTTTTCCTTCATAAATGACTAATGCTAATGTATTTAATGCTTCCAAGTAAAAAACTCAGTACAAATTATGACCAGAAATTTCTGTATTCATGATTAAGACAATATGCTTATTAATTCTTTTCTTTCTCAAGAAAAATCTGTGTTCTTCTCAGTAAATTGCATCCTTAAAAAAAAATATTCTAATAAGTGAAATTAGATTAACTTCAGAAAAATCTTTAACTCCCCTGTTCCAAAATCCTTTTAACAAAATATACTTATGAAAGTCATTCAACAAGATTTATTTTCTTTCCAAAATGTGAGATAAAAGGGGTCTGCCGGAATGAAGATAGACATAAATTGTCATTAAAAAAAAGGATTAAGGATTTGTTTGTTTTGTTTTATTATGTTTTGCTTTCTGTAAATAGCATTTTTAAAAGTCTTAAGTTTTGGAGCTCTCTTGTATTTGAGTAAATAGATTCTGTTCATCTTTGAACTTTATGTGAAAATTTGCCTTTTTCAGTTTAATAATGTTTCTCTCATTGAAATTACTGTCTTAGGCTTGCACTTTTTATTATCTACTCTTATTTCTAACCTTTTCTCCTTTCTATTTATTCTTTCTATGTATGAGAGTCAAGTCATTAAAATGTTTCAATTATTTTTATCTAACATTCCAGTTAAAGAATTATCTACAAGGTAAAATACAACTTGATATTAATATGAACCTTTCTTGTTTACTTTTTACTGTGCTGCTTATTCCCTTTAAAAAATACTTATATGTTTCTGACTACACATAAGATATACGTAGTTGCATTACATATCAGAATACCTGATGGAGAAGAAAGAAACATGCAATTGAATTTTGTGTGCTTGTTTGCTACAGTTGGGCCAAGATCCTTATAAAATAATCAAAGATGGTTCATCTGGAAAACTAGAATGAGGTTCAGTATGGACTGAAATGGTATCAAAAATTAAGTATCACTTTACCAGATTTAGGCAGTGAAACTTTGCGATATCTGCCCTTAGCTTTAATACATGTAGAGTTTCTGTGTTTATATTCTTTGATCTAACCTAGCAGAAATTTGGTAACACTGAAAACCATTGCTTTTAAGGATAACTTTCCAAAGATACAGGAAGAGTCTAAAGATGGTAATTACACACTTTGCAACCCATGTTCCCTCATTTCTTTCTATGGGTAAGGACCCTGATCCTTGATAAATATTTGCTGTAATTTTTTTTTTTTTTTTTTTTAAACTCTGTCACTGATAGGGAGCATATAGTGACTTAATTGCTCTGGACTTTTCACAGTCACTTTTCCAAAAAGTTAACGTACTTGAGTGTACTGTATCTAAAAAAAACACTTTATAGTTGGTGATCTGCCCTTATGGTAGAAGTGGTGTAAATGAGATTAAGTCTGAATCCAAGCCTTCACTGATGGCTGGAGGACAGTCTTGGGAGTGTGTTAATGAAATTGTTTTCCTTTTGGAAAAGGAAACTTGTCAAACTTGTTTTCCTTTGGTCACAGCTGAAAATTATGCCTTATTCATGGTGCACTTTTGCATACAGCATAAGGTGATTTCTAGGTACTTTCCTGGGCCTAATGTGGTGTCATGAGAAATCAGTAAAAGAAATCCCAGTGACTCTGAATGACACAATCCTGCAGTGTGTTACTTGGGAGTGAGTTTCCCATTTAGACAGGTATTCAAAGTACCTGTTTTTCCACCAGTTCTGATTCTCTCAAGAGCTGAATACACATCATGCCTTTTCCAATGTTTCTGTCAGACTGTCAGATTACATTACCAAATGAAAAATTGACTCCTCTGGTGTAAAACCAGTTAGTGACAGCATAATTCCAGATTTGTTCTGTAAGGTGAGAACTCCACAGAGCAGGTCAAAAACGTGATTACTGAAGGAAATTCACTGAAGGGCTTTCAAATTAAGCTTTTCAAATGCTGTAACCTGATGTAAATTCATAAGAACAGGGTTAATATAGATGAAAATACTTTTACTTTCTCTCAGCTCTTTTTAAGTCAAGAACAGATGTTGCTGTATAGTTTGTTTTTTAACTGGGTGTAGTTCTGAAATTATAGATGTGCACTGTTGTGCTGATTTGCATCAATAGCTGTGTTTATGCTCAGTGTCTTATTCAGAGACTCTTGAGACCATTGCAGAAGATAACTTCACATGTTTAACAATGACAAAAATGTGTGTTAGGCACACTGGGAACAGGAGAACTGGGAAGGGGCAGCTTCCATCTCTGTGGTTCAGGTGAATATCTTCGTTAGAGTAATGTTATAATGTCAGACACAAACATTCCTCTGAGACCTATGACTCTTGAGAATTCAACAGAGTGTACTTAGCTATACAGCTGCCTCACACTTGAATTTGCATCTTCCTCCCATGGAAATTTCAAATTCATCGGTTCAGCGGAGTGCATGCTCTGGGCTGAGGTCTGTTTCTCATTTACTTCTCTTTTCTGAAAAAAGAGGAAACCATGTTGGCTAAATGATTCCAGCTTAATATATTCTCTCATTTAAGTCAAATATTTGGTGTTCTGCCATTTCAGCCACCAATGTCCTCTGAGTAAGTTTGATTGTCCTTTCAGACAACTCTGGGTATGTCATGTGCCTTTTAATAATGGATAAAAATGTGTGAACTACTTTCTGCAATGAGGCAAGACAAAAATAGTGACTTCTGACAAGCCATGACAATGTACAACATATCACCTGTTCCTTGTGCTTAAAAAATCCACATCCCTACAGAGAGGCAAGTTAGATACCTGGCAATAGCTGCCTATGTGCAAGACAATTGGCAAATATTCTGTGATATAAAACACATTATTGGTGGAAGAAGAATGACCTATCATACATTTATTGTAGACTAAAAAATATAGAGACATAGCTGGTAGTTTTACAGCGTACAGTCGTGATAATTAACGTTGTTTTTATTAAAGCTTGTTTGTGCATCAACAAAGGCTTCCATTAAAACTGCTTATGTATGAGTTTTGCTATATTAATATAAAGTGATCACCACATTATGATTAATATAAAAAAGGAGAAAAATTCTCACACTTTTCAGTACCTTATAACATGTTTTTAAATCTAGACTGCATGTCAGCATTCTACATGAATGGATTAATCCTAAAAGCCACAGTTAAGATTTATTTTATTTTTTCCAGTCTTGATTGACTAAAATACCTATTTTTTTCATATTATTTTGTATTTGTAAAGTGGTGCTGCATGTGAATTTGAAAAACAGGTTTTCTTCCATACAAAACCAGAAGATATATGTGTATAAGTAAAAATCAGTAGAATATTTTCAGAACTAAAAGATATGAATACTTGTCATGAATATTGACCATTTTTGTTCTCTGCATTCATTGTAAAATTATTCAGAAGAAAACTGAAAAACTTTACATAAGACTACACTTTTGTGAAAGCTACTTCTTAAATAACATCTGAACAGATAACCTATAAGTTATTCTTGATTTTGGGGGAAAACAAATTGCCCTTCAAACTTTTCAGAACAGTCATTTCAAACTTTTTCCCTATGATTTGGTTTATTAATCTGAATTTTTTCATATTAGCTAACAAACTACAATCAGATTTTAATGTCTTTGGTAGAGCTGACTTGCTACAGTAAGTAAATAAATAAAGCTCGATACTTGCTACTAGAACTATTTAAGATGTAAGAATTCAGGCAATGATTCTCAGGATTTAGACTGGCTATAAAATAATTTAGGAGCATGTTTTTTGTTGTTTTCTCTGGTGATATATTTACTGTTCTTTGAGGGTTAAGAATGGATTCTTCATTTCAATAGCTATATTTAGTGTTCTTTGTATCACTGATCATTAAAGGCATATTTAGTTTTAACTCTTCATTTACTTTATATTTAATAATCTTAAGCTGTTCATGACTCAGGAGACAATTAAAATTTTTGGTGTATTTTAGTGCATCATGTTTGCATTAGTCTCCAAGAAATAGAACTAATTTATATAGAATTTGCTTATTTTAACTCACTGGAAAGAAATTTATTTGGCTTTTCCTGTTCTTTTCTAAAAAAAAAAAAAAAAAAAACAAGAAAACAAATCAAACAAGCAAAAACACACAAAAAAAATCCAAAACCAAAAAAACCATAACAAACCCCAACAACTTACAAACATATAATTTAGTTCTTGAAGATCAGACAAAAGACAAGAAAATAGTTAAATAGCCCTAAAGATTATGTCTCATCTACTTATTGTATTTTCTTAAATACAGAGTTCAGTTCTCGAAAATAAGGTATGTAGAAGAATTCGTTCTTGAAGAGCAGCATGGGATGCCCCTGCAGAGGTTGGAGAATCCAGCCTTGGCCTAACTGCATAGTAGTAGGGGCCTGTAAGGCCTGAAATTGTGACGCCACAAAAATTAGCTTTATCTTTGTTTCTTTAAGTTGTACCAATTATAGAGTGCGTTATAGATAAGTTAGAACAATGAAGCCAATTAACTAGTGTCTTCACAAAAGAATGTGAGCTATGTTACCATACTTAAGGGCAGGTGAAGGAGAGAATAAAAAGTTTGCCATTTTACACTGCATCAGTGAAGGTGTCTTTCTTTTCTAACCCAGCTCCTCGTTAAGTTCCTTGCTTCAAAAGTATACATAGTAGAAGTATACTGGAGATACTTCAGAAGGATTTGAAAAGAAGTCTTTAGAATATACTGTGTTTTAAATGATATACTATCTTTCTTTCACTTATCATGCTACCTAACTGCATGAAGTTCTATCAGTTTTCATGTCTGCTATAATGATACATTTCAGAAGGAGCCCAAGCTGTCTACTCTATTTTTCATCTATTTTTAATGGAGTAAAAAAGGGGAATAAATTTTACAATGGACAGCATTTTGAAATTGTGTTTTAGAATAAGGTTTTCCTGTGTTAAGAGGTAGTCTACCATTCCACCTAATTAATTCAATTTTGCTTTTTAAGGAGCATATCCATGTTCCTGCTTTTATCATTTTCAAATTGCTTGAAGTACCTACAACAAAAAATTTGCAGATGATCTTACGGGCTGTACTGTAGCTCAGATCCAGAGATCAGATGTTAGCAGCTTCACTTGAGCAAAATATTTTCCCATTTATTTCAACTTCTGTGATTAATATCTATTCTTCCCTTGCTATATTAAGTCTGATCAGATTTTAACACAAAGTTTGTCACCCTTTTCTAGGTGGCTTTTGGAAAGGCTTATTGATGTACTTATCTTGTGAGCTATAAAATGTTTGCCTCCTTTTTATAACGGTAATTGCCCAGATGTTCCAATCTGGCTGCTCTTCAAAATATTGAGTGACCTCTGGTTCAAGGAGGAAATGCAGGTTATAAGCAGGAAGATAGAGTTTTAATTAGCGTATCTATAACTTAAGCCACAAGACCAATAATTATGTCAGTTTGGTCCAATAACTATTTCAATCAGATTCAGATTTTATAGTGTGCTGCGTAATACTATAACCGTCTTACTTCTTTTAAGCATCTAAACAGCATCTCCTAAGCACAATCCTGTGTTCATTGTAATATTAGAGAGCACTAGAATTGCTGTTAAATGCTTGGTGTTGTATAGCAGGATGAAAAGGGCTGTGTTTGACAACCTCTGAGTCTTTTAGAGATTACATCACTATTTGCCAAGATGGAGTTTGGTGGGACAACAGCAACATCAGCATCACACTGTCCAGCCATACGTAACCAGGAAATACTCATGAGGATGGGACTTTTTATACCTGCACAGTGATTTCTGTCCTAAGGTTTATATTATAACCCACATACACATGCATGCACCTGCACATACACACACATATATGATGTACCCTGCCCCACCAAGAATCACTTTCCTGTAGTTGACACTATTCTCAGTAGTGGTTTATAGTAATATTTATTCCTATGCTTCTGCTGCTATTGTATACTGTTACATGCATGAAGCATATGTATGCTTCTCTTATTTCATATAAAAATCACCATCTCAACATCAATGCAGGGCCTTTTGAGGACTATTTGATCTTCAGTATGTTAAAATCTACCTTATCTGTGAGAGGAAAAATTAAAAAAGAAAGGTAAAATAAGAAACCGACTAAATGTAAAGTTGGGGAGAAACATTTTTGCATAATGCTTCATTTGTCATCAGTGCCTTAAAAATTTTTCTTGTGCTGAACTCAATATTTCTGTTGAATAAGAAATATACCTCTTGCTACTGGTCAAAAAGGAAGTAGAAATTAGCAGCAGATCAGGATGTTTTCTGAACAATGACATGTTTTGCCTGATGATGAAGATATATAATAATAATATAAATATGACTGTTAGTATGTCATCAAATATGTTTCCAATAAGTGAAACACAAAAATTGGGCTTTTTAGCAATTTGATTTTATCACATAAAGGTTTTATTCCCCATCTTGAAGGTGAACCCCCATGCTTTTTCAAGGACATTTTTTTTACTAAGATCTCTGAATAATTTGGGAAAAAAAATACAGATGTCTCAGTATCAAAATACTAAATTTTGTATTATAATTAAGATTTATTTTTGTCTATGCTTTATGTAGGTAAATGAAAATGTTTTCCAATTGTGACATTCAAAAAAGTAAAATATTTTTTCCAAGATAATTTCTAGTGTAATGATTAAAAACTTTCTAGCAGAGGAACTTTAATTTAAAAATGGCACTTATTAAAAATTTTTAATAAAAAAAACTCCATGGAAAAGTATGAGGAAGGAATTAATGGTTTCAAATTTGACAATCTTTTTTTTAAACCAGATTTATACTTCCCATCTTTAAACCCACGCTAAAAGACTATTTGTGAAACAGCTGACAGATACCTCCCTAATTGCTGCTATAAGAGAAGAAACCTATGGTTTCTGCTGTCAAATTATAAAATTTAATTGCTAGATTGGGCCTTAATAATGATAAGTCAATGTTTAGTATTTGTGGTGCACAAAAGCAGCTTCACTACTGAAATACAAACAAATTCCCCATATATCCACAATGCCTTTAAAATAATGTAAGAAGTGAGAATAAAGAGACCCTATAATAAAGAAAGCCTTGATAATGTTGAAGGCAATACATCAGGGTTATGAAGATGAGACCTTCTTCATTTGGCTAATATAAATTTCACAAATTGCACATTTTTCTCTTTGTGATACTTCTGTTACGATGAGACTCAGAGCTTTGCAACTATTCAAAAGATAAGACAAGCACACAGAGGATGTGAACCAGTTTCTGAGGCACAGATAATACTGTTTGGTTTTGGTTTTAATATCAGGGTGTAATGATATTGCCTTCAGTTGCCCAAACTTCTTATTTTCACACAAACACACCATATTTATCACACATAGGAATTCAGAAGTCCACTTCTCTTGAGCCATCTTTAGACAGATGTTACTATTGTGGGTGGCAGGACACAGAAAAATTAATGCCACAACTTTCTACTTGTCTCTGTGTCCAAGACTTGAAGAACTGGGCTGCTGAGGGCAGCTGCAGGAGAGAAATGCCAGGAACTAACACAGACAGGACCAGAAACTGTTGCCCAGGGAAGCCAAGGACACATCACTGCCAACACTCTTCTGGTGCCTGTTTTCCAAACTGCCATAGGAGTACCTTTTCCTATATTTTTCCAAATTGTGTGGTAATGCCTGCCAGGATGTAGCTGTCCTTAGATTAGTGGTGTATAAAATGGAAATGTTTTTATTATTCTCTTGGATTTTGAGACTACAGAATGAAGCTACGTTATAATTTCAGGCATTTTCTTGCAGTTATGAAAGCTAAAGAGTAACGCATGTGCTGTATGTACCTATAACTTTTTATGTATACATACCTTTGGTTAAGGTAATTAATTTTTGATTAATTTAAAATAATTATTGTATTATTTTTGTTGTTCTATTTAAACATAAGGACGACAAGATTGAAAAGGAAATCATATGCTTTAGCGTTTTAAAACATCATAGGGAAATACTTCACAAATAAAACTTTCATTCAGCATACTTTAGGCATTGGTTTACTGTGATTTTCACTAGTTATTTTCTGGAGGTCTTTTAGGAGTCATCCTAATACCTAAGTGTAACACTGGTCTAATAGAGATGTCCTGAGAGCTAATTGACTCTTTACAGGTAGCGTGTACCTATTAAATTAAATAAAAGTATTTTTTTTAACCTTATATTTAATAGAAAATGGCTGGGACAAAGAGAAGAAAAGCTTTTGATAGCCACTGGTCTTCTTTCTGCCCAAATTATCTCATTTTCTGTAGAGTCTTCTTTTAAAACATACCATTGAGCAATTGCATGGTTCTGCTTACACTTCCAATACCTTCTAAAGGCTAAAATCCTCTCAGAATGATAGCCATGTACAAAGGTGAGCAGTACTAATGTGCATTAAGAGCTGACCAAAAAGTAAAGGTAAAGTCATACACCTAGGCAGCAATTAATACCACTTAAAATTAAGGGAGATTTTCTTAAAATATTTTCATTTTCTAGTGTGCAAATTGGCTCCCGTTCCGTCAAACACATGCCAGACCAATCTATTACTTTAAATAGACAAAAAAAGTTTCAAGTTTCAGATTCTCCTGCAGATTAGGAAGCAGCTATGTTCATTCATTGTCCTTCAGGCTTGTTTTTCTTCAGCAATACTGTGATAATCTCTTTTTTCACCTCTTTCTGTTGCACATGTTGTACACAGTGTTAGATGCTGCACAAAAGCACTTATATTAGGAGAGAAAGTAGCCTGGGCTCTTTAATGCAAATCATGAAAAATATGTACATCCTTCCTTTGGCTGTAAAGGGAACCCCAGGCTGCTTTTCTTTAAAGTTAGATAACTCCTTTAATAGCAGCTCCCACCAGATTTCTCCTATTCACGCACAGAATTTCTCCCAACAGAAACACTTATCTCCAGAATCATTAATAATTGCTTCCTACAGATTGGAATGAGTTATTACTTGAAAGGGAAATTTACTCATAGTCAGATGGCTACCATACAATATAAGATCCAAGTGTTATGTTATTGTGCCTGTGAGAGTATTGCACCTGTTATGGTCTTTACTTAATCACCGTGCTCTGCCTTCTGCTCATCATATTTCCCAAGGTGTTAACTTCTTTCTTCATTCCATTGCTAAATCTCATCCAGTTTACTGGGAAAAAAAAAATGTACTCCTAATATTTATAAGGCATTAAGCCATTTTTTACATAATTTCAGAAGGAAAAACTGTGATTCATTTTCTCAAGGAAGTCATTTTGTAAACTTTCACCCTGCCAAACCTTATACATGTGTGTAAAGGGCACAATTATAGTTAAATGTGGGAGCAACAAATAATATCTATAGAAAACGGGCTGCTTTTTTTTTTCCTTTATTTCAGATTTTTGTTTTCCTCCGTAACTTAAACTCAAATAACCTAAATATTGGTAATGGTTTTGTTCTTTTCCCAGCCTTATCACCAGTAAGTGTAACTGAAATAGTTAAGGACCAAATTAACTACTTAAAATTCATTCACTTTTAAACTTTTCTCAAATTCTTATCCTTATTTAATATATTATTATGAGTTAAAAAAGGAGACCTCTTTATTTCCTCTTCTGTTGAGGACAGTCAGCAGTGGATTGTGTTGTCCTGACAGACAACCAACCATCCTTCAGAGGATTTTATTCCTCAGCTGGACCAAGACCTCAACAGCCTTGTCTGACGCCAGAGGTGGCCCTTTTGTCAGCAGAGGAGTAGCTCCTAGGGTCCATTCCATTACCTGCAAAATACTTGTATGTCCACAACTTCTCTATGTCATGTCAGCACAGAAAATACAGAGTGACTTGTACAAAATTTCAGTAATTTAACCTCACTGACAAAGATTTTTTTGGATTTAGTGAAGCATCCTTTCAAGTCACACTAGGAGAATAGATAAAAATGGCAATTATTTTCATATTTGATCTGTTTTCATTTGCTGTGGCATCTGATAATTTAAATTCTCACTAGAATAAAACCCCCAAATATTAAAATGTCAGTAGTACCTCAGTATCCCCTCATACATCATATACTCCAGAAGTCAGATATTATGCTTTTTTTACACAACTCGCACTCTTTTTACCTATAGATATTTTTTGACAGCACATTTCACAAAAAAAGACAAGCTATATTTGCTAGCATATTAAAGGTGTAAGAGAAATTGCATAATATTTAAAAGTTATTTGCTCCTCACTGATTAAGCATTTATTTGAAGTTTCCCATGATCCTATTTTCTGTTTATTTTCTAGTCCTTCTTTCCATGCTGTAATTAAAAATCTGTACTTAGCCTGCTGATATTTTATTGAAGAGATTAATGATTTTTGGTTATTAATGCAGGTTAGTTATGAGCTGAAGAGACAAAAGGAGTTGATATGAAACTCCTTCTGTGTTATATTTTTTGAAGAGATGTTTGTAGTGCTGGGCAAAGGAGCTGTACCAGAGAGATGTTTTAAGGTCCTGGAGGCTGAGAATAACTCTGAATGGCTGTAAATGCCGGTGTGGGCATTAATGTGGCGTGAAACTGGGATATTTTTGCATTTCTGTATGATTAAAGGGATATTTTTATTTTTGCATCCCCAACTGATAGGGAACATTGGTCTTCTGAAATCACAGAGAGAGGCATTCCTGGATGAAATGCATCTCGCCTAACTCTAGCTGCCTGAAAAATGGGCATCTAGTCAATCTATTTGTCTAGGTCTCTTCTCTCTCTGTTTTTAGTCAATAGAGAAATAGATTCTGCCACAGAAAAAATTCATGCCCTTATCTCAGACACAGAACCAAGATGAGACGGATTATCTTCTGGGAGTTGCCTCTTTCTCTTGAGTAACTATACATGCAGGCTACATTCTGAACTCTGACCAGGCATTTAACCTTTATATGGCTAGCTGAGCCAAAATACTCTCTTTACTTACATTTTTAGATCAGATTTTGCAAACAGGAAAATTAAAGACTTGGAAAAACCATTCCATATTATGGAAGCAAATACTCCTAATGTACATTAAAAAGAAAATTGCATGGACTGCATTCCCAGCCTTTCATCTGCTGCTGTGTCAATGATCTGCTGGGTTCAAAGAGTCAGCAGTTCTCAAGCCTGTAAGATGAGGAGGCTGAGAGCACAAGGACAGGATGGGCATCTAAGAAAGCTTTAAGTGTTTGAAGAGTGAATTCAGAGTGTACTAACAGATTGATCAGTACTACGGGAACTAAGAACTGTGTTGTTGCAGGTCAGCTATGTTAAAATTAGTGAAAGATTAAACTAATAAGGAACTGTGAAATAGAGTTGTATTACGCTATTTAGCTAGTCAATATTTTGCAAAGAGCTGAACAGAATTTGGATCTTCCTTGCTAAATTGTATGTCTCTATGTTTGGAAGCATTACGCCAGGCAAGAGAGGGTTCAGACCTCTGATACTCTGCTCTTTTAAAAGAGCAGTTTCAGCAAACAAATCTGCAATTTTCTATTACAAATTTTTAATTCTTTCTCAAAACATTGAAATTTTCAATTTCAGTGTATTTATAGCTTTAGAGATTATGATTAGACTGCCACTTTTCTACCAATATATGTGTATTTTTTTCCTTAGAATGTGTATTTAGAACACCAGTTTAATGCTTTACGTTAAAAGTATCTCACATTTGAATAAAACTTGCAGCAAATATTTCCTAGAACTGAGTATATTTTAGACATTGCTAATAACTGTCAATGAATTTACCACAGTAGAAATCTGCTTCTCAAAAGCTCAAACACTAGAAGACTTTTACATTTACCAAATGGTATAATTCATGTCAGTGTGTATTTGAATTTGTCAATTTGTGACAGATAAAATTTAGCAAAGATTTCTTTGGCTCTAAAAATTAGGTAGGTGTAAAAGAATATCTTTCTCTAGTTAAACCCACTGGAAACTGTAGAAAATCCCTTTTATTAAACAAAATCCACAAAGTTCAAAAGTTTCAGTGAGAATGAAAATCTTTGAACATTATTAGAGAGAAAAAAAATGGGTGTACAACTTGCTAAATTTTTTGTAGCTTCCAAAGACAGTTCCTACTTAAATCATACTTTTAAGCTCACTTTAGTAGTCAGTTATTTATTCCTTTAAAAGCAACACTGTCTACTTTGTCCTCTTTACAACCCACTGGTAGGATGAACCTTAGCCCTACCAATGTCTAAATATTGTATTACCAGGGTCCCTGAGGTGAAGAGATTCCTACAGGAGCAGGTGACCTGATTTGGACATCTAGTGTGGAAATTCAACTGCGTCCATGTTGGCATCTAAATCTGATCCCATCACTCTTGATACCCTTTAGCAATTGGTGTGTGAATTGACACACATGGGTAACCAAGGGCAACTAAAGCCAAAATGCAGAAGTAGATTTATTTCATTACCTTGCTAACAATGCCAGGCAGCAGAGACACATGGGGACACAGGCTCTGTCTGGCTCAGTTCTTATGGACTGCGGCGGAGGTGGGGCTCGCTGCTGGCCTCACAGTAATAAAAGGATTCACACATCTGTGTGAGAGTGTGCTATCTCTCCACATGATTTCTACATCTCATAACAGGTAGAGGATGAACAACATTAAGCATAGTAAATGTAGTTTTCCCACACTGACAGTTTCACCTTTCCTAGCTGCAAGGTCACTTTGAGTAAAACTATTCATTCTTCCTCTTCTGTATTTAACTCTTTTCTCCCAACAGTCAGTGAACAGGCACAAGTGGTCTTCAAACATGATTAATTTCACCTCAAATACTTAAATTTGGCTAGATGAAACAAATACTCTGTCTGTTGCTCTCCATGGAGAATCAAGGTTACTAGATTTGGTAATACGTCTGTACTGAGACAAGTAGAGCTGGATGATCCTCTTTGGTATTTTGTGACAATTTTGACATAGAGCTACATATATATACTGTACTTGATCTAGAGGGTTTGATCTGGTAGGCACACTCATCAAATGAATTCAGTTCAGTATGAAATCTGAGAGAAGGTTTCCATACAAACGGCAGTTTGTATGGAACTACTCTATCAATTTTTGTCATTTTCACAATTTTTATTGAAGCAAAAACTGAAGGAGACAGGGAAAAATAGGAAACAATCAGTTTGGGATGGGTGGGAATTTCTTAATTTATTTGTGACTGGAAATGCATAATTATACTGACGAGCTTTCTTTTTAATATAACTCACTTTAGTCTTTACAGTAAAAGACAGATAGTGGTATCAAAATGTCATCAAAAGATTTGTTTAAAAATTCTGTTTTTACTCTTTACAAGAACAAGTCTGGTTGCATCTGAAAAAATAAATGGAATACCAAGTAGGCACTATGTTTCTCTACAACAGGCAAGTAATATTACCTTGTATGATTATATGATTGAAGTTGAGAGAAAAAGTTCCCCGAGTTTCATGATGTCCTCCTTCCGCTCTTTGACAAGATTTGTGTTATCCAGATTGATCTCTTGGCAAGTGGCAATTTTCTTAAGTAATTTCATTATGGAGGTGCAGACACAGAGACGGTTTGGATTAAGACAACATTTAACACTGAAGTATCTGCTTTGTTGACAAAATTAACAGCTCACTGTCAAATCAGCAGTACCAATTGAGTACATTGCCAAGTAAAAGGCTTTCAACTCTTGTTTTCCAGAAGCCACACATATCACTAAATGCAATGTACATGGGTACAAGGAAATCTGTCCTGTTTATTTTAATGTAATCAACTTACACTGGTTGTTGTGAAGTATCACATTGCCCTTGGGAACAAAGTGTAATAGTCCAGATTCAATGTATATCATCTAGGTCTAGTGAAAGCATATTTCACCTTCTGATCCTGCAGTGATATTAGCACTCATGAAACCATATGCTCTTCTTGACCAAGGAATAGAGGGAACAAAAACTAATGCCAAAAAGAAATTAGCAATAAACAACATAAATTTTCAGCTCGGATCTTCTTTGTCTCCATATCTCTTGCTCATTCTGGTGAATGTCACTGTGACCATAGCATCTGTGTGGACAGAAGGTGTTGTGGTGAAGTACACTTGATGTTTACACTGGGTTCTTTGGTTGCACTGAATTCATATGATGTTTGCACTAAGAATTGTAGCTATAGTCTCTCCCCACACTACCTATGGTGGTGGGTCCCGTTTCCCCCTTATCCCTGGGATGTAGTTTCTCCCTCTGTCCCATTGGCCAGTGGTCCTTCTTCCCAGAGTCCCCCTGCTCCCTGGGGGCATAAAACCTCCCAGGACACATAACTCTCTCTCTCTTCCTTCTGCTCCTGGGCAGGCAAACTGCTCCCTCCCTCCCCCCATGCTCTGCCTAGGGATGAAGTTGGATTAAACAGAACTTTGCAGAAAGATTTGAGCATCCTTTATTCCTCATCCTTGTAGCGATTCTCCCAAGCCAAAGGCTTCCTAAAATTAGCCCTCGGGATTAGGAGACCGGCTACAAGAAGGGAAATATTGTGACATAAAGCTGAAGGCAGGAAGATGCATAGGTTAACAGCAACAGAGAGATATATGTTCCACAGTAAGCTGTGACCTGAGCCAAACAACTCTCCTACTCTTTTCCCTGGTATTCTGAAACCATGGAGAAAGAAATTTTGAAACATGTGTAATTTGCTACATTAAAGTGGTAATGCTGGTATGTTGATGGCTCATTTTTGCATCAAGCATTATTGGGACCTGGTTTAGCTACTCGGCATCTGAGACACTAGCAGTGGGCTGCTGATGTACTCCAGCTGTTGCCCTACTGCAGCTCAGACTTGGTGTCTGAGCTGCTGTTGGTGTCTAAGGACTCCGGAAGCTGAAATAGAAGCACAAGTCAAAAAAAGGTTTTGAAGATGTTTCTTAGATTTTGGTCAAGGATCATGAGAGGATGTGAAAATACAGTGGATGTCTAGGTTTCTTCATGCTTAGAGCCCATGTTACGAGTTATTAACAGTAACATGTTTTGTTAGACCCACTGTTATTCACATAGCACTGTCATATGGTGGTAATTTTTCCAGCAGTAGGAGATAATGTTTGTAATGAGTTTGCAAGGTCTCAAGACTAAGGGTAATTTGGAACAATGATTTTTTTATTTCTATGGCTACTTCGATTTATTTTTGTTAAACTTTGTATGATGCCATCATGGTTTTACAATTCTAACAATGTTGTACAAATACAGGTATGTTACAATGTTAGAGGGCTTGAGAAATTATACCCTGCATAAACTTACACATCAAGAAAAGAGATAGAAGGGAAAAGCATATGTTTATCCACTTCCACTATGTTGTTTTTGCTGCTAAAAATTCATAATGCATTATTTCAATATCTGAAATAATTACAGCTTGACTAATTATAATTCTTGGATTAGGCTGTTAAGATATCAATTATCCTTACAGTAAATTATTGACTTGATATATAAAGCATGCTCAAGTTATGAGCATAAAACTATTTATTCTCTGCTAATTGCCTATGAATCAGAAATTTCCATGGAGGAAATGAATAATTCTCCAAAACTGTAATGAACTGTACTTGTTAACTTTTCAGTAAAAAGCATTAAGCATTGAAACAATCTATTTTTCAGCAGAATAAAGATAGTAAGATCAATAGTACTTATATTATCCACTCACTAATCGATCAATTTCTTTATGCTCTGCCTTTGTTGCAATATGTGTTCCTCTCCAGTATTGTTAAGGCATATTGAACTGAACTGGAAAAAGGATTTAAAAAAAAAATCTGTTCAGGGCCCTGATTCTACATTGAAGCAAAAAATTATCTTAGGAATTTAAATGCATGAAGAGGATATATATATATATATATATATTGTATAAGCACATAGGAAGTATACACATAAACGTATATTTTTGGTCTTCCCCTCCCCATCCCCACTTTTTTTTTTCTGTTAATAATGCTCAATTTTTCTATTGGATTTGAATTTTTTGCCTCATAGAAAATTAAATTGCATTTTTTCTCTTAGGAAAGAAATGGTTCCTAGATAGACTGTTAAAAGAACAGACAAAAAAAAAGTCACTGGAAATGCATGAAATAGTACAAATTTAGGTGATTTTTGGTTGTTTGTTTGTAGGTTTGGTTTTTTTTTCCAAAAGAAACACATTTTATTGAAGCACCTACATGCTCTTGAAAACAAAGGTATGAGTTCCAGGGTTTTGGCTCCTCCACCTTTATATATTTTCCTGGCTCCCCTCTGCTTCTTTTAAAAAGATTGTCCATGTCAGAAGAATCACCATCTCAGTGTCTGTTGGGAAAAAGACTGTCAATGTAAAATAATTGGTGTTGAGGGTCAGGTTTCTTAAGGGAATTCTCTTCCCATTTTCTGTCACAGGGATGGCAAATGGGTCTTGATTAAGAGGCAAAAGATGTAGCCAATGCCTTGGTGAACTGGAAGGGTTCTGGGGGATGGGGGGGAGTGGTGTGGTTTTTGGCAGTTTCTTAGCTGGAGGTGGTTCAGACTCTGCTTGGCTTAGGGCAGACAGTTGTGGGTTTTGGTGCTGGACTTTCTCCTGCCCAGAGGACTTGCTGCTATTGCTGAACCTTCCTTGCCGTTTCTCCTTATTGTTGGTGGGCTGCTGCTCATGGGAGCAACCATTGGACTGTGACTTTTGGCACCAGCTGTTGTTGGGAGAGACCCTCATCCTCTACATGTGTGCCTCAGCAGAAAACTGAGCCCCCCACCTTGTCCCTCTCTATAATGGAAGCACTAAGAGAAAAAATAAATGTAAAACCCTATGGAAGTGCACAGATATCTCTTCAGGTAGTTGCAGAGTAATGAGCTTGACATGAAAAAAGCAGACTATGTGGCAAGTAGGACAGACTCATCTATTCTGTTTTCAAAATCTTCTACTTTTGTGTGCTTTTCTACAATCTTTTAATTTATGCAATCATGATGCCATTCATTTCATGCTATATTTAAAATTATTAATGTTTCAACAATCGAAATTTTGAATCAAGTTTTGTCACACCAACTGAACCTCTAAACATTTGGAAGATATCTCTTGTTATCAAAACAAGAATTCAATGTTAATTCTTTTGGTTATTATTCCTGATTACTTCTCTTTTTGTATACCTTTAACTGTCAGTACCGCATTTCTCTGTCTTTGGGTATTTGTTCAAACTCAGATTTTTATATGCATGATAGCACTATTTTCTGTTTCTTGAATATAATCTTTCTTAAGCTGCCAAATTAATTTATTTTCAATCTTGTTTTAGAGGCAAAATGATACATGACTGGAAAATTTTAATACATTAAAATCTATTGCAAGTCACAGAGCACTTCACTGAGTACATAAGAATTTCCTTTTTTCTCTAACAACAAAAATCCATTTTTTTAATGCTTTAGGGTTATAATTAGCTATATGGCATAAGAAAATACATGTTTAATGAAAAGACTACTATTTATGAGAGACTACAAAGGAGTTAGGATATTCTGTGTTCCTACCATATGCAAGTAACTTGAAATTATGATAATAGCAACCACACTTTAGGTGGCTGCTATGGTGTGTCACAGAACAACTTGTTTGCTAGTAACTAATTAAGGGAAAGACATATGTTCTTATGGAAAGAAAGAGTAAGTAGTAAAAAATAAAAATAAACTATGCTTGAGCCTCTACTTAGCAAAAGTCCTAATGATACTGGTTATCACTTTTAATAATTTTTTTATACGTTAAAAATATTTTATTTGGTTTATGTAACAAGAGGCCTATGCAGGGGTAGCCTCTGTGAGAAGAAATCGGGGACTGTATCTATGTCAGACAAAACCAGTTCCAACCAATCCCGGCTGTTGCCCAAAGCTGAAACCATCAGTGATGCTGGTGGTGCCTCTGTGATAACATATTTCAGAAAGAGTAGAAACAAGCATGCAGCAGCTGGGAGGGATGAGTGAGAAAATGTAAGGGAAACATTCCTGCAGGCACTGACATCAGAGAAGGAGAGGACTTCTTCCCCCCCACACCTGAACAGAGATTCCCCTCCAGCCCATGGAGAAGAGCATAGTGAAGCAGTCCACTACGAAGCATGCTCCATGGAGGACCATGACAGAGGGAATTTTCACCCTGCAGCCCCTGCAAGATATCACAGCAGAGTAAGTGGCCATGCGCTGAAAAAAGCTGCAAATCATAGAAAACCCACACTAGAATAGTGTCCTGGCAAAAGCTGCAACCTATAGAAAGCACCAAATGCAGGACTAGGTTTTCTGGCAGGAAATATGGCGCATAGAAGAACCCAAACTGAATTAGCCTGTCCCTGAAGAATCTTCCCCAAGGGAAGCAGTCACTGGAGGAGTTCACAAAGATCTAGATCCTTTGGGAGGAGTCAAATGCTGGTGTTGAAGAAGAGTGTGAGGAAGAAGGAACAGTAGAAGTGGTATGTACTGGTTGCAACTCAAGTGATATTCAGGAACACTGTTTGATCAAATAAAGGCAATTTTCACTAAATACTACTTTTGAAGAACAAAATTATACTTAGTAAGGATCTCATAACTGAATTTTTATAGAATTTCTTTTAAACACTAATTTGAAATTAGTATTTAATTTTGGCCTTGAGCAGATAATACAATACTGGAAACTTAGACATGCAAATATAAAGAATTTTGATCTTAATAAGGAACATGATCTCTAGCAAGATTATGTTCCTCATGATATAAATAAGAATGATACCTGAAAGTTCTATACGAGAGTGCATAGTTAATTAGTACAATATTGAAACATGTTGCAGTTCTCAGGACAGGTTTGTTACATTCTTGTTCAATCTGTACATGATTTTGGAAGTAAAGAGTATTGGTGAATTTAGTTCATACATCCTGATAAGATTTTCACAATTTGGCCCTCATTGAATGATTTTAAAGTAACACTTTAGTGGAGAGACCTGTGAAAACACCTGAGATCTATAATTACATCTGAGAGGGTCATATGGTTCCATATTTTATGCATCTTCCTTACAAAGAAAATGTTTCAATTAATCTACATTTATCAGATAAAGAAAATATTTGAACATTCTAAAAACCTCCACCATTCATTAATTCTTGGCTATTCTGACTCCAGACTCTAAGAGCTAGTTACAGTGAGTTTGTATTTGTTTCTAAGTGTCAATCAAAGTGGAGGGCACGCACTGAATCTAAAAAATCTAAAGCTGCCTGTTTTATCACACTTTGCCACAAAAATGGGGACCAACAAGCACTGAGCTGTGAAATATTAGAACTTCTCAAATTAATTAACCTATTCATTTCTGGTCTTTGACTGATGATGGTTTGTGGGGATTGGGATTCAGTTCTTGGGGTTTCTTTGTTGTTGGTTTTGGTTTTGGTTTGGTTTTAGGGTTTTTTTTGGTGGTTTTTAGATGTTGTTGTTGTTCTTGGTTGTTTGTTTGTTTTTGTTTTTTTTTAAAAACAATATAATTTGCACTTTATACTTTTAAAATATCTCAAATACTTTCCCGGTACTTAAAGTTCTGGATATGCATAGTTCCTCCTTGAAGGAGTACTTCAGCTGTGTAACAAATCACTGGCAATTTACGTCATGATAAGAAAGAGGCTGAGCTCACAGAATTTTTCTGCTTCTAGTTATTGATTCAAAAGAGCTTAATGACAGATATAAAAAAATTTTCAGGAACAGAAAAAAATCCTAAGATTTTTAATGCAGTTGCCATGGCAAGTATTATTTTCAATAACATCAGTTACTTAAAGTATTTTGTTTAATAAACCAGATAAAGGATAGTTTTTAATCTTATGGAAACTCTCAGATACCTTCCACACCATATTTAAAATAAATAATGCTTAAAGGTGTAACTGAAGCTGCAAATATTGTTGAATGATCAAATTGTGTGATTTCTGGAATTTTAAATCCTGCTTTGTTCCTATGTATTTGGGAGTTCATTGGTAGCCACAATCTTTCTCTTTCCTTTATAAAACTTGTTTCCTATTTACGTTAGTATTCAGTACATCTCAGAAAGCATGAAAACATTTTCAAGAAACAACAGAAGGGAAAAGGGTCTTGAGAAAATAATGGAGCATTATAGATATTTGAAAAATAAGATGGTGCATACATGACAAAGAGCAAAAAACCATGAGCCTTATTACAGTGCTGGTAAGAAGCTCATTTTTCATTCAAATAACACAAAAATATCTGAAAAGATATTTTTATGGATAGTAGATTTTATAAAAATGCAATATAATACGAATACAACAAATGCAATCTGTCTGAATATTATCTGAGGAAAAGCAGAAGGGATTTCAAGAGGTGTATTTACAAAATTATTTCTCTCTTTAAAGCTGGACTATTGAATAAAAACAACACTGCAAAGAACATATTAAAAAACAAACTTCCTAGATTATTAAACTGGATAGTAGCGATTTTTGTAGGTAGCGTTTCATTCTCTAAGTTTTTAGTTAAAGTCTCTTATATTGGTATTTTTTGCACCATGCGTGTTTCCCCTACAGGAGTACGCTCATTCCTACAATTTTTCTCTTTCTCCAGATGATATCCATTTCCTTTATTGCAGATGCTGACTGTTTGCTATTAAATTAAAAGTTAATGATTGGAAAATAAAACAGAGAAAAAAATGCATCAAAACCCAAACTATAAAGAACATTTCCATTGTTGCAGAAATTCCTAATTTTTAATTAGAGGCTTAATTCAGTTATAGAACTATACACAGTAACCACCATCATAAGTAAAATTATATATAAACACATTTTCATAACAGCATGCTATGAAAATTATTTATACTAGCTATTTATTGACATTTTGATATTATTTTTTCTTAAATTAATGTAGGTTTGTGAATCTACTTAAAAGAATAACATAAGGACACAATTACAGAAATATTTGTTCTATTCTTTAGATGCATATATAAATATATTTTAAAATCATATCAGATCAGGTCAACAGCTATGTATCCTGTTTTTTGCACCATGAATTTCTCAGTGTATATAGTATTTCTCAGTATATATAGTAAAGGCCATAAATATGCTTGTGCAATGTGCAGCAATGCCCACAATTTTGATTCCTGTGATTAAGACACCCTTTTTACCAAGATACTTCATAAACTTCAAATTAATTTTTTATCTTGAGATCTGGTTAAAGCAAGCAAACAAACAAACAAACCCCAAAATACAGTGGTTTAGTACTTTAATTAACAGACAAGATTTTAATTTACTCCAGCTACAGTACTTAGAAAGGTTGCTGATGAGTGTAACACAAATTATTCTTTTCATGCTGTTCTTAGCTGTTTACATCCCTGAGCTATATTTAATGTTATGCATATCCAAATACTAATGTTGGCAATTATCTTTTTTACTTGCAAACACCATATTATTTAGAGCTTCAGTGAAGTGGCAAGACACATATACCAACCACCCTCTTTGACTGACACGCTTGCAGTGCTACCTGTCAAAAAAGATGAATGATGGAAGGAAAAAGAAACAGATTTCTTTTACCCTGAATGACAAACAGAAATAGGCTGACAACGTGTGTCACTGAAATGTAAACATATCTCTTAATTTATATATGCTTGAATTAATTTTATTTCTATTTCTGTCTCTTTTTCCTGTACCTGGGGCCCATGTACTTTTGGCATTTCTACAAAGAAATCATTTTGCAGATGATTTGACAGACTATTTGAAATAAATGACATCAAATTTACAAGTGGTGTCTCAGGTGCTTTTATTTCTTTGGGTTTTCCTACTTGCTAAAGTAAAAAATTTACTTACATCATGAAGTAAGTTTCAAATTCTCAAATGGCTTATGTTTTTCATTGCTGCTTCTTTTTCAACATGTAGTGAAATATCATTTCTTTTTAATACTCTGTGTGAAGGAACTGTTTCTCTTTGAGTGGTAACACAAAGATTTTCTAGACATAGGAATAGATATGATTATGCTGCTGTTCGTAAATTCACCATTAGATTGGTCATACAGATACGTACTCATTTTTTACTCTGTCTGCAGAGTGGCCCTGTTGCCTGTGAGCTACAACCCTTAATCATAATTTATTTTCATTGTACTCCAGCAGGAAGAGCACGGAACAATTGACTCTGAGACAAGTATTCTTCATACTTATTTCTGTCTTTACACACACATATTTTATACATATAAAATATGTCTGTGTACGCATGCATGTATCAGTATATCTCCTTATAATTGTTATCTATAGACATTAAGTCCCATCCCATGCAGGCTTTTTTTTTCACCAGAATTTAATATTCTGATATTCAACCTATGGTGAATAATACAATACTTTGGTTGATTCATAGAAAGACTTCAATATCAAATATGCATAAACTCCTATGCATATACATAACTAAAATACCCTAATACTTTTAAAATTATTATGAGTGAAAAGGTTTCACATCTTGACAAAAGGTGCTTTGTCTACACATGCAAGAAAATAGCTTTTCCATAATAGCATAATGTCATAGAGTCATAGAATCTTTGAAAGCTGGAAGGACCTTTGGGTTTGAAAGGACTTGTAGAAGCCTAGAAGAGAGGCTTTTCCAAGAAGGTCTAGAAGAATGGGATATGCATGATAACTAATGTGCATAGAAAGTGAGATACTTATCTCCAGACAAGAAAACGTGTCTATAAATAGAAACCCACACAAAATCAAGGTGTGTGCTCCCAAGATCCTGGACACCACATTAGGTGGATCGATGTTAGAGTCAGGACTGGTGAAATTCCTTTCTTCTTTTTCTACTCTTTATTTTCTCCCTCTCTCTAATCTCTCTCTTCTCTTTCTCCCCTATCACCTTCTTAAAAGTCACTGCTGTTTTTATACCAGAAGACAGGGGACTAATTAATACCAATTTCCATGCCAAGCACACAATTTCCTAATAAAACTGTAAGTTTTTGTGGACTCTGACTTTTTTTGTTCCTTTGGCTTGTATCAGTCTTGGGTGGTCCCTTTTTCCTAAAGGTTGAACACTGCAGGAACTTAGAGATCATCTAGTTGTGCACACACAAACACAAACACACACACACAAACACAGACACACACACACACAAACACACACACACACACACACACACACACACACATCACTGAGGGCAGGGGTGCTACCCACTGAGTCAGGTTGCTCAGGACCCTTTCCAACCCCATCTTGAGCAACAAGTCATGTGTTAATACTTCCTAAGAGAGCATTATCTTATAATACATGAAAAAAATGTAGGAGATCAAATTGGACAGAAGAATAAAGCAGACATCAGCAAGTATTCAGAACAAGTATCAAGTAAGGAGTAAAAGGAAAATGTTCTGAAAATAGAAACAAACCCCAACGATTATGGTGGGAGTTTAAATACAAGGAATGGAAAATAATAAACATATTGTATGAAATCTAAAATACAAAGTGAGAAGAGTTGCTAATGGGGAAAAATTTTCTGAGTTTTGAATCCTTGCCTATTTTATAATCTTTTTTATTTATTTATTTCTATGTTTAAAATAAAATGGGGCAATTCTGTTCTCATGTGTGCTTTGAAGCAGCTTAGTATTTTAAATGGAAATAACAGGAGCACAACCAGTTCCATCCATATAGTCCGTCTGCGATGTAATTATATAGCAGGTGTGTACTGTAATGACTTAGGAGAAGATTTATACACTGAAACCCTTACAATTTAACATGAAAAACCTCACAACCAACCACTCAATTTGATAAAGATGAAAAGGTCAATAATCTGTCAAAACTCAGGTCCAGAGTGACCCGTATTCTTTGAAAGAGAACCCTCTTCATATCTCCAAAGAATAATTAGCAGTTTGTCCAGCATTTTTCTTAGTGGGAAGATCACAGCTCACAAAGCCATTAATAACATCCTCTGCAGCTCCTAAGTTTTCCCTAGAGGAATTGCACCAAAGTGTTGAGCAAGCTTAGTGATACAAAGTTTTAGACTTGAAGAAGTCATAGCTTCAGCTATTCTGGATTCAGGTTGTATCAGCAAAAAATGCATCTGAATAGATGCACAAACAATTTAAAAAAAAATTCACAGTTATTTATGTAACTTTGCCAGTACAATACAAGAAGAACAACACTGATATTTGTAACACTTGCTTATCAAATCCATGTTTTGTTTGCTTTGGCTTTGTAAAATTTTCTAGACTATGTAGAATTTTCCAGGATTTAAGTGAGATCCTTAATGCAGTAAACTTCATATTAGTGTGACTGTTACCACTAATGTCAGCTCAGTATCTGTTCTCCAACACTTGGATGAATTATTTTAAAGTGTTAAAAGAACCAAAAAAGCCTTAGCTACAACTCTTAATAGGCATTGTTACTTTTTTTCAAGTTTAATAAAAAAATATTGAATATGAGATTTGGCAAGAAAAATATAACAAAACCTAACAGATAGACCTGGTGGCTTTTTTATTTTTTTTTTCTTACATTGGGGAGAGGTTTGTGGTTGCTCTTTGTTGATTTTTTTTTTTTTTTTTTTTTTGTAGGAGGAGATTTTACAGAATGACAGATTCTGCCCTAATATGATTACTTTTTCAATTAATTAATGCTTGGGTTTTTGATTTTGTTTGTTTTATGCACAATCTGTTGTAACATTTTAGTTTAAATTGAAAAATGCAAAAATAATAATTTTAAGGAGACTGTTACAGGTAAATGTCTATTTATATATATTTAGAAGACCTTCGAGCCAGTTTTCTGAGCCAGTGAAAATTTACAGTCAAATTATTACTCAGTCTATCCCAAACTTAGATGTGCTGGTACATAAGGCTTTAGGGTGTCTCGGAGCAAGCAGAGAATCAGGATACACCCAGACCTTGTACATGTAATTTCACTTATATTATGATGAATGAGGCAGAATTCAAATTTTGTGAACAGCTAGCTTGGAGTACAACGGTCCATCACTCTGGGTAGGATTCATGTTGCCCAACTTCTGTAGTCTAAAATATAGCAGTTGTGTCAAAGCCCTTCATTTAAACTTTAGGTATAATCTACGTGATAGCCAAAAGTAAAAATGTCATCCAAATTTTGAGAGTATGTTTATTCTGCAGATGACTCCTTGTCATAGAGGAGAAGAAAATTAGCTGAACTCAATCATGTACTCCATAAAACTCCCACAAGGACAGAAGGATCTTCCAATTGCATGTTATGGCAAGTGCTCCTTTTGAGAAGGGGTTCCTTGTCATTCAATCAACCATGTGCATCCATTCTCTAGCAGCAATTTTGTTAGGGCTGTTTATGAGATTTTCTGTTAATAAAAATTGTAAAGATTGAAGTATTATTTCATATAGCTGGCATGAAATTTAATTGCCTTTTAAATACAGATCAAAGTAGAGATTTAAAAATTCTACAACTTGAAGTATTTTCTACTTTATATCTTAAAGTAGGAAATTAACAGTCAGAATTTTGAGAAAGGTCAACAATGCACATACATAAAATAATGCTAGAATTTTATTTCTAAAACACAGAGCAATGTGGTCACATGAGACTTTTATCCTCTTCAAGCCCTGGGCTAAACATTCAAGTTGAGAAACTTGAATTGTGTTGATATAAAGTTACATTTATATTTAGGAACAACAGTTCTCTTCGGGGCATTAAAATCTTGGCTGTGATGGTGAATGCACCCTCATTTGATGTTGATAAAGACATACAAGTGCTTTTATTTTCCTAATGCGTGGTGAAGGTTTTCTGGTTCATCCACAGTTCTGCTATCCTAGGGGACACAGCCAGAAGCATGCTGAACTACTGGAGCAGCACTGGGCTAAGAGTCTTGCTGCCTGAAATACATGGTGAAGGCTAGTCCTTGCTCTCTCTTTAAAGAGTATTAGAAAAGCAAACAGCTTATTCATTTTGGATTTGAATGGAAAAAGAAAGATCTGGAACAAACCCCACAGTATTTAACCTTTCAATATAGAAAATAGCATTAACTATTAACTTTTTTTTTGATTACTTAAATGTCAAAAAAAGTGAATTTCAGAATAGTTGAAAGATATTATGAAGCTAATTTCTAATAAAATATCTAACTGAGATTTTTGATGCATGTCATAAACACTTTTTACATCCAAAATAACAACAAAAAAATTATAATGAAATTATAATTAGCTGATATTTGGAAGATATTGCACTTGCTACTCAATTCATTTCAGGCTATCTTTATAAATAAACACTTCCTTTCATAAAATTTAAATATGTGGTAGGATGTAATAATAACTTTAATTTATATTTTATCATCACCCAAGGATAATTTTGTTCTTGACTGTGGTATTTTTCAGGGAAAGTCAACAGCAAAAATTTACAACAGTTTCCCAACCCCAAGGAGTCAGAGCAGACAGCTGCCCTTGGTGATAGATGACAACTGTTGCTGAATAATAGGTAGATGCGGTGTGGTTTATGGGAGGTGCTTGAGAGGCAGGAAAGGCCTGTATTTCCATTCTGCTCCAGAACATTCAGATGACAAACACATGAATTCTGATGTCACAAAATAGACAGAAGTTGAGAAAAATCTCTATTTAGCATCGATGACTGCAAACCCACAGTGCACTGTATTTGCAGAAGAACATGAAGTTAGAAAAAAAATCCTTCTATTGGAACACAGTGATAGAATGATGACTTTTTGATTAATATCAATACATAGTACTTGATGGGATTTCTCCTTGAGCCAGGTGTTATGAGCTCTTGGAGCTCCCATCCCCGTTTGGGTTTCTTTGTCTTACGAATACCCATCGGCTTAAAATGAGGAGGAAAGACACCTTTGGTGGTGTTGGAAACAAAAAAAGGTTTATTAGCTTCCAAAATAACAAACTCTCTAAGGAGAAAAAGCTGTGCCAGAGACCACAGGTCTATGTCTCTGCTACACACCCCCAAATTGCCACGAGGTTCTCTCAACCAGTGCTTTTTATGGCTTAGGTGGGGCTCTGGCACTCGCCCAATCCAGGTAGCTCCAGGGGTGGGGCCATGTCCAGGGAGTCCAATGAAGTGTCCTCGTTCAGAACATCTCCAAATTGGGAAAGAATGCCCAGGTTCCCCCACCCCCCATGGGGGAAAAAGATGGCTCCACACCTCCTCCCAGTCTGGGCACTCTGCCCATAGGAGATGCCACAATGCAACAAGTACTGATCTTTTTTCCAAAAACTTTGTTAAGTATTTTCCTAATCTGTTCCAAGGGATATTTATGCTCTGTACCTATAACCGGGTTCACCTGGTTTACAATTAGTTTTTCAGAAACCTGTAGATTTACATGGACAATTATGCCAGGATCAATTTTTTGGTGGAAAAAAAACGTCTTCTTGAGCCATTTGAAAAAAGCTTAGGGTATCCCAGACATCTCCATGGTTCTGGCAGATACAAGACACAATATAAACTAGGGGACCTAGAGCCCTGCCTATCAGCTATAGGCCTCACAGGACCTAAAATGACATTGCAAATGTGTGTTTAGGCAACTAAATCTAGACCGAGATTTCACAGCTAGTGAATAGGGTGGTATTGACTTTTACAGAAATTTATTTATTCCACATAGTTTGGGAACTTATATTAGGATGACATACATTTCTGGCAATGTTTATATCTTTGTTAATTAATCTGGTCGACAGTTTAAGACTAAGGTTTTGATTCAACCCAGTATGAGACGCCTCAGAACAGCCTTCTACCTCCTTGTGAAGCATAAGATATTATTCTACCCAATATTGACAAGATAGTACCTCACCTTGAGGTCGAGGCCACTAAGACCTATTAGTGCTGTCAGAGCTGTGAGTTTTGATAACAAAAAGGAGCTTTTCTGGTTTGTTTATAGGTTGCAAGAAAAAAAAATATTTTAGTCCTCTTGATTACAATGAAATATAGAGGATGATTTAGCTGAGTGAACAGGAGTCTTTTTTAGGAGAAGTATGCCTCAACTTACTAACTATATTGATTGATTTGAATTCGTTACAATGGGTGTTTAGACATGGGCTTCACAGGTACATACACAATGTACATACACATGTACATGTACATTCTGCTGCTTATATTGAAATACAGCTATATAAAAATAGATCTCAACTTTGCTTTAAATATTGAGCATATTATACGTTTTTTATTCTGCCACTATGAAGTGGATTAGGAACTAAATCTAAATTCTGGTTCTTTGAATTCTTAGGTCTTACCTGAGCTCTACATCAGCTTTAGGTTTTTGACAGGTGTTTCTGCAAAACTTCAGCTTTTGATTCAGACAAGTGCAAGGAAAAGTAAAGCATTATTGTTTCTAATAGTGACACTATTTCACTAGTTGTAGATGCTGAGTGAAACAATTTTCCATTCAACAGATTCTAGAATTCATCTGCAGATTACAAAACCAAACAAGGCCTTGTCAGTTCATTTCCAGTAAATTAAATCAACAGCTGCTTCAGAAGTACTCACTTGCTAGTGCCTTTTCACAGTATTTAACAAGAAAAATTCAAGTCAGTATTACATATTTAAAGGTCCCAATTAAAATCCAAATAAAATCATGTTATTTGTCACAAATTTAGCATCATTACAAGGATTGCTGGAAGAAATCACTTCCTCCCCTGACCTTTTGATAACAGTTGATTTTCTGTGGCATGTTCATGAGACACTGAGTCCCTCCAAGACTCTCAGTATGATGGAAAACATGCTGGAAAAATGATACAATTGTTAAGGTTTCTCACGGTTTACCAGTTTAATAGCAATTAAGAAATGCTGTGGTTTTGTCTGTTCATCTTAAATCCAGCTCGACTGATGCCATAATAGATTAAGATGCAATCAAAAACACTTGGTCATAACAAGGAAAATAAACAATGCAGAGGTTTAAATATTAAAAATACTACTAATAATACTAATACAAACAAACAAAATAGACACAGACCAAAAAAACCCAACCAAATGTGACAAAATTATATGCAAAATGACACAATATATATGCATAGCTGTCTTAATATTATATCAGAAATATTTTATTTACCTTATCTCCCTAATTTACTGTTGTTCTCCTGCTAGAAATGATACTAAAGATTTAATAATTTTTTTTATATCTTAAGGAAAGGTTGTGTCTGATTACCAGATTACGCATTTGGTCTCTCCTGTGAACCACAGAATCCAACAGGAAACATTTTCTGTAACACTTGCTTTATAAAAGTTATGTATGAAATACACCCTAAAAAAGAAAACTTTATCAAATTTCTAGATTCCAGATATTTAAGGTGTCCTGAAAGCTTTGATATGTCTTACAAAACTCATCCTATTTCTTCTTTTTCCAGGTGATATTGATCTTGAGAGGCTTGTGAGGCGGGCCCTTGTGAACCTCATGAAGTTCAATGAGGCCAAGTACAAGTTCTGGTATCTGGTTCAGGACAATCAGTCTCCAATGTCAATACAGACTGGAACTTAATGAACAAAGAGCAGACCTGAGGAGGGGGACTTGGGGATAACGGTGGTTGAAAAATTGGACCTGAGACAGCACAATATGTTTGCATCCCAAAGCCAACCAAATCCTGTGTTGCATCAAAAGAAGCTTGGTCAGAAGGTTAAGGCAGGTGATTCTCTCCTTCTGCTGGGCTCTAAAGAGACCCTGTCTGGAGTGCTGTGCCCAGGTCTGGCATTCACAGCTCAAGAAAGGCATGGCCCCACTCCAATGAACAGGCTGAGAGAGTTGGGGCCATTTAGCCAGGAAAGGAGAAGACTTCAGAAGATTTACTGCAGCCTCTCAGTATATAAAGGGGGCTTATAAGACAAAGATGGACCTTATAGAAAGGACTGTAGTGACATGACAAGGGTCAGCAGTTTTAAATGGAAGCAGAGAAGGGTTAGATTGGACAACCCAAACCGTTCTATAATTCTATGAGTTCATGAAAATCTTGTAACTTAGTTGAAATGAAAGGCTTTTCCTCTTTCTTAGATATGGGAAAAATATTTTTTGTTTAGTTTTAGGAAACAAATTAAACATTGCCAAATGGCATTTTACATGTAATCATGATGTTCACAAATATTTAATAGATGAGTAACCTCCAGAAGACAAATTAGATGCAGGAAAGGATGGGTGCTAAGTCGATGGATACTCAGAGAGTTTTAAAGTTGCTTTTAAAATAAAGAGTAAAGTTTAAGCACTAAAGGTAGTCTCCTGCACTTAACATTATAACCATTTTCCTCAAGGAGAGAATAAAACTCCCCTACTCTTGCTGTTGCTTTATATATTCTATTTTATAATAGTTTTGTGGATTTTTTCTTCTTTTTCTTATGTTCTCTATCAGCATGGTTTAAAAAAAAAATAAATACTGAAACAGGAAAACTTTATACTGTTAATTTCTCACTTGCATGTCCAGTTACAGTAATTTATCATATTAAGTGTACATTGATTTAGGCACATAGTTAAATCACTTTCTTGAGGGAACCTTGAAATGCCTTTTAATGACATTGCAAGGAGGCTACAGATGACTACTGCAAACTACCTTTCTGTCTTAAAAGTAGGCCATAGAAAACAAGGAAAACAAGTGGAAAGTTATAATTACATAAGAAAATAAAAGAATTTTGTTTTATAAAATTTCAGGATATTTTAGAACAGTGCTCAGTAATGTCAAATATGACAGGCTGGATTTCAACATTTGCAAAAAAGGACAATGATACTTGGATTCCACCTAGGAATGGAAGTTATGTTGATTTTGAGGCCTTCTTCATGGAACTACATGTGAAAACACTGGGATGCATCCAGCAGATTTTCAGCCAAAAGTTCAGACAGAACGTCTAATGCCTGCTCCATTGCCTGGAAAAAAGGCCACTTCATGGCACAGGCTATTCCTCATGTTGTCCTTGACAGTCCTGTCTTTGTCACCTCACTACAAAAACCCCAATGAAACTATTAGGGAGGGCTGTTAGCACAAATGCATCTTTACGTCCAGTCAGCAGCTAGGTTTGTATTTCTACTAGATGGACAATGAGGCAGAGCAAGGTTGTGAGCAAACCTTGCCCCCTTTCTGACCATCTTGGCTCATCTGCTGTGTTCTCCTGGTATCATCTTAAAGATACCCATGTCTACATGAGATAATGCCTCATTCATAACATTTTCTAAACTCTTCTCAGCCTCATGGGTTTGTTTGTATTGATTTACTGGACTCTGGATAACAATACAGCCTTTCTGATGAGCAGTGAATAAGTAATTAGAGTTATTCTTTTGGGTTTAGGACTAAGTCTCCCAGAAACAGTAATGTGAGCTGGAAAAGTCAGGTTATTACTCAAATCCCTTTAAGAAACACTGTGTGACATACTTAGTTGTCAGAATTAGTAGATAACTGATTTGTATGTTGCAATAATTCATCTGAAGTGCAATTGATCCTGATTGCTACTGATTCTGAGGTGCATATGAGATTACCTAGTTATTCACTACTACCCCCATGTGATCATATAAAGTATATGGCCTCCTTTATCAAATTTACTGAGTGAAATTATAGAAATGACCCCAAATAAATTTGAAATTGGAAAGAGAAACCAACTTTTTATGTGTGTATGTTGTCACATGTTTTCAGAATTTCTCTTGTAGTGAAAAGCTATAAGTGTGTGTGCTGATGAAAGAATATGAGAATCAAACTATGTATAGAACTGTGTCTACATATAGTGAATGAGAATTCTCCAAGAAATAAAACAGAGTTCTATCACAAGACTTCTTTTATTCTCTTAGAGTTGTTTTACAGCTTTGTTCCTAAGGGGTCACAGCTGAAACTATTGAATTTAGTTTTATTCAGACCTATATTTTTACATAGGAAAATTAAAAAGAGACAAGATTATATACATTATATCTGTCTTTGTGGAATTAGTGTTAGGTCAATCCACTCCTATGTAAAAAGACCATTGACAGTGATTATGGGTTGACTGTTTTGGCCTTGGAGTGAAAAAAATGATTGTTATGAAAATACAGTTCGGTTTTTGAGGAAGACACACATGAATCACAAGCAAACAACAAATAAATAAACAATGTTATAAATAATAAACATATGTCAAATGGGAAATTATATAAGGGTTAAGTAGAGATGATATAAGGACAGATATGGATATAGACATATGCACGTTTTTTTCAGATATAGGGAAGGCATAGAAAAAGGATCTGTTCATATACTAACCAGAAAACAAGATAAATACAGTTGCCTCCTTCTGTTTGATTTTTTATTATTTCAAACCCTGTTTTACATGTAATCCCTAGCTAGTATTCTGTCTCTGCATATATTATTTCTCAAGCATTACAATACTGAAGCAGCAAAACTGACACCTAGACAGCATAGTATTAAAATGTGTAACCATTTCTAGAAAGCTGTGTATGGTGTGTCACAGCACAGTCAACTTGCATTAGCTTAGTCTGTACTGCATCACTGAACATTAGCTCCAGTTCATCCATTATGGTGCAGAGATTGCTTATTGTGTTCCCAGGGCTCTTTTATATGAAAGAGCAATAGTGCTATCTGCCAAAATGGTCTTGCCCTGTCAGGGTAGTTTTAATTGAGCTGAGCCATCGGACCCTGCCCAGTGCTATTACGGGAGCTGAGAGCCATTTGGTGAACAGCACTCTATGAGATTATGGCTGTTAAGAGTATAATGGACAGTTACTGTAATATCCTACTGAACTAGAACACTATAAACATGTCCATAGGTAGTCATTTTACCTAGTTATCCTGTTTCCTAAAACAGTGTGGGTCTGATGCTTTGTGTCCATCTTTATGTGAAAATTATGGATTATATTGGCAACAAGTGTTATCCATTCTGTGGTCATGGGAGATAGACATTATAGGCCATCTTTAGAAAGTAAACTTTTATTATTTAAATTTCTTCTGCATCTTTAGAGCAACCATTTTACCCATGCAGAATGAAAAGTAATGATATTTGTATATTTCACTTATTTTTCAAATGAAAATATGTTAGTGATTTCATGGAAAAACTAGTTGACAATAAAAATATTTTATTTTCAAGCCTATGGGAGATGGTTGTAAATAATGACATACATAAACAGGTGTAAATAGGCACCTGATCATTAATATTTTCAGGTTTTTTATTTGAGTAGTTCTGATATTTAAACATATATTCCTTAATTTAAATAATTTTTTTTTGTTTCCAATTGAGTTACAAACCACCATATCAAATGAACAGCATTTCTGGAAAGAAACCAAATAATAACTATTTCTGATCAAGCTTATGCACATCTGTATATGGAAAAAAGATCACGAGTCATCAAGTTAAATTAGAAATGCATGTTCTTTCTGGAGATGTTGGACAGAGGACATAAATAGAAGTGACCCTCATTTCATGTCTCTGACAGATCACCAGAGATCAAACAAATAGAAATGGTCATGTCTTATGATGTGGTGACTTGTGCTATCCAATCCTTTTATTTCCATCTAATAGGCTTTTCTTTATCAGGGAGAAATCTGTGAATATGAAGCTCATTGTGCTTCCATCCTGTACAGATGGTTGGATGTGTTTGTCTAGTACTGAGGACATGCTGGTGAATCACCAGCTTGCAATAAAACAGTATTGTGAAGACCAGAACCTGGAGCCAATTTTTCAAAGACCAAAAAAAA
>VXBU01002816.1:1018-13246 GCA_013400315.1 Bombycilla garrulus | reverse complement strand
AAACACAACAAAAAAAGGCAAATAAAAACCACACCAAAAATAACCCAAAATCAAGCCCAGGCTTAGACAGCTGTGGGTAGTCTTTAAAGAACACACTTTTTATAGTGAGTGGAGAGGAAAATAGGTCTAAACCAAAAAGATTTTGTTACGTCATTCCTTAGAGGAAAGATAGAGTGAACTGCTGCTCTGAAACGACGATTTCTTTTGAAAAGATTTTGAACTATGCATAAGGAATATTTTCAAATAGTGAAGAAACATTAACAACCAGCCAAAGATAGGTACACTTTTTATCTTCAGGTATTTTTATACAATCTAAAACAAAACATGTTTGTTCTTTCATGAGATGTAGATTGTTCCACATATCTGAACTGGAAATCCCAGTCTCTTCAATGCATAAAGATTGTGAGAAAAGCATTTATGCTGTAAATACACATTTTTTAAGTCACAAAATAAAAACAGTTTCAAAATTGAGGACTTCTAATTCTCTATGCACTTGTTGGAATCTTTGGAAAACTAGGTTTCCAGTAGTCTACCTCTTCATATATTCTACCTCTTCATCTGTTGAAATGAAGAGAAGCTATAAAGAAAGCAGTTTGTTCCAATGCTTCCTGGCCAATGGAGGAGACAGTTCTACGCTACTGTCCTCCCACACTCCCCTTCCATTCTTGCCATCTCTTTTGTCTGTGTGTTGCATCGTGTTATAATTCACAGTGGATCAATAGAGCTAACTGCATTATTAAAAAGGTAAGCTTCTTTCTCTTTGTCTTCCTGTTAATATTTTCCATTCCACTCTTTGCCTCTTTTTGCTTCCCTCCCTCCCTCCCTCCCTCCCTCCCTTTCTTCTTTCCCCACTTTCTCTCTTTATAGTTATTTTTCTTAGGGCTAACAAGGGGTTAGCTGCCACAGCTAATGTTGAGGATTATATAGGAATCTATATCCTATCTGATAAAGATTACCACTGCATCAAAAGACCAAAAAACAGGATATTTGACTGACTGCTCAGTCTCAGCAGCACTTACCCTGATCAATCTAGAGCTGACACTTGCAACTCTAGGGGCCACAACTGTAGCCTGTACACATCTAGAACATGTTGGTCTTGAAATGACCTACAGGAACACTTGTCATCCCTGTAGCAAACTGTAAGATTGCGAAGTGCTTGCAAACTGCAAGCAGTGTGAAGTCACTGTTGGAAAGGGTATGTGAAACCTACACTTAATTGCTTTTTCATCACTAGAGAATCTACAGATTGTCGCTGAACAACTCTGCAGGGAGGAAAGACATATCACTCTAGGTCAAAAGTGAAATGCCAGCCGGATGGAGGAAATTAAGACGTTGTGTACCAGCTATTTTGTCTGCCTATTTTAACCAAGCTCCATCAGTCTCTTACAACTGCCTCTAAAAATGGATAGCTAGAAACTTCTAGGCTTCAGATCTTTACTCTTAATTATAAGTAAATGTGGCTGATGAAGGAAGGTGGTGTTAAATACTGTCTTGTAAGAAATTTCACCACCGATGGAGAAATAGAAAACTGTTCCTTATAACATTACAAACATCCAAATATGAAAATTCCTTTTTTTTTTTTCAACTGTCTTAGTCTTAGGTATTATCATGCATTTTATAAGCCAACATTTTTTAGGAGAAAGGACTGTGCTTTCCTCACAAATTAATTATGCAAAGGGCCTTAGACAGAAACACTTGAACTGTACTCATAGAATATTTTATTTTGTCTCCTCTAAGTAAGAACAATTAAAAAATACTTGGTACATGCTATAATAACAATTTGTAACATTGTTTTCCATATCTTTAACACATTTAAATAATTTTCTCATTTTCATTGTTTTAATGACTTCTTCTTCAGTTTTGAAACCAAAATGGATATTAAAGAGAATGAAAAGAAATATCATTGGAAAAGGTGATTATATATTGTTTAAAGGATCTCACCAAAAGAAAATTAATACTAAAGAAGCTGTTAGGTTGTTAGACCTGACACAGACAAATAGCAGGGAGATATTTTGGACCTATATAGATCCTTTTCTACTCAAAAGAAGACACTGCTGTAAGCTTGAATATAACTGAATGACATCTGTTGAAACATATAACTAAGAGTACATAAAAGGCCCCTTCTTTGCAACAGGAATAAAAAGGACTGCAGTTTAAAAAGAATCCTGGCAATGTTTAGCACCAGCTATTTTCATACAGCATAATAATAATAAGCAGGACTATATAATACAAGAATACTAGTATATTCAATTTCAGGAAATTTACTTTGAGTGAATTAAGAAAGCCTATGAGCAAAGTATGATGCACTAATTTGGAAGAACTTCAGAAAATATTCAAAACTTTGCCTTGAAGTCTCAAGGAAACACATAAGAGTCAATATGAAACTACGAGAGATTCCATTTATTATTAAGGATGAAAAAGAAAGTGAAGCTGGAGAAGAAGTTAAAAAAAAGCAGAGGCATATTCAGGATTAATGAATACAGCCTGAAAAGAGCTATGTTGACAAAAGCTTACAAATTTAAAAGGCAGTCATTATTATTCTTGTTTAAAATCTGTTAAGTTCCTGTAACTATGGTTTGATCTGAAATTTAATGTGGGTAGCTTAAGTTTTCTAATGCTTTGAGTAGGCTGATGACAGAGAGACAGAAATTTTTCTTTCCTGTTTATTGTCAAGGGTATTTAACACTTCAACAACCCTCATGAAACAGTTTAGAACAAAATATTCTTCTGACTGGTTTCAAACCTATTTCTTCTCAAAACCGACAATGAGATTCAAGTCTTCTCAAAATAAGTGAATGTCTGTGCTTTTGTAGATTATACTATCATTAAAGCTACATGAAATTATTTTAAAATAATTCCACAAAAAGTGCCAAATATGGAAACATGGCTTTAAGATTATTCTTGTAACACTCTGTGCTGATCAAGTGTAAGCTGTAGAAACAGGATATAGATGGAAGAATTGTGACTCTAGTAAGGCCTCTATATTATGGATTAGGTGATAGGTTTAAACTGAGTCTTTCAATGGTACAAATGTTTTTGATTTGTAATAGTATCTGGTATCCTATTTGGGATTTATTGTTTTTTTGTTTGTTTGTTTGTTTGTTTTGTATAAAATCAGAGCTATTTTAAATAAGACAACCTTGAGAAAGAGCTTTTCCAAGGGGAAGTTGGCCATGACAAAGAACTGTCCCTCAGGGAAGGCAAGAGACAACACAAGCTCTTCCAAGGGGATAACAGCAATGACAATAAGCTTTTCAAAGGGGAAGGTGAACATGACAAAGAGCTGTCCCAATGGTTAGACTACAACATGTAAGAGTTGGCCTAGGGGGAAGATGACCTCAGCTACATCTGGGACACTTCCTTAGCTATGGTGAATGATGAGGGCCCCCATATTGGTCCCAAGGAGGTTCCCAGATGTCCCAGCAGTGTCCCGAGGCAGCAGAAGAGGCAGTCAGTGACTTGCACAGCATATCTCCTGCCCCCCAGCAGGTCCCACAGACACCAATCTGGTAGCTGCTATCCTGGCTGGAGGTCCTGAGGAAGAGGAGCTCCTAAGGGGGCAAAGGCAGCAGCTTCTTCTGCCTTCAGCAAGCAGGTGACAGCAGCAGGGGCAGACAGTCATCTTGCTACCCTGCACAGCCCCTGTTGCCCACACAGCCCGTCATCTCCCCACCTGGAAACCCAAGTCTTAGCAAGCAGTGGGCTTTCTGCAAGAAATGCCCCTCCCACTTCAGGAGGAAGCTCTGGGCTCTGCACAGGCTCTTTCAGTGCCTCTGCATGGGGGGATGGCTGGAGGATTAGTGCCCCCAGACAGGTCTCTGGGGATGGCTGCTGGCCCAGAGCCTTCGTGGCACTCTGAGGGAATAACACAGGGTGGGTTTGCTGTAAGCATGTTAATAAAAGATGCTTATTTTCCAAATGTGCTCATCTGTGCCTGATCCATCTCAAGAGCAAGACTGGTGCAGGCCTGGCACCAGAGGTTTGAAACTCGATAGCTGTATGGTTGCTGTGGCCAAGATGGACACCAGTTGCCATGTCAACCATGACACCCAGTTCACATTGCGCAAGTGAATTCCCCATAAGGACAAAGGTGGTTGATTTGGAGGTGTCTTTGTATTCCATTTTCTTTGAAATAAAAATAAACTTTTTCTCTTTTTTGGCCAGATTTGTTTTTATAATGCCTTTGTAGTTTTTAGGGTCATGTAAATTCTACAGACAGTAAAATACTTCATATTTTAAGAGAGAGAGAAGAAAAAAGAAAATTAATTGATATCATTTTTTGGCAGCAAAAAGTGTGCTAAACAATGACATCACCACCAGATGGGAGGGGAACCCACAAATTCTAAATATAAGCATTGAAAAAAATACAGCTATATTTCTTATCACCATGAGGCAGAAATTCCTTTTCAGCAACTTGGAGATTGGCATAGAGGTATTCTGCTCAACTGTTACCAACACCAAAGCTTTCCTTGAAAACTTGCCTCATGGCAGGGCTTTGCCTTGTGTCCATGGGGCAGGGCTTGTCTCACCAGTGGGAGCACGTACCTGTAGCTGCAGCTCACTGTGGGCCTCGACTGAGTGGAATGAATGCAAGCAATGTGGGAATTGCACTCTACTCTGGTATGACCTCTCAGGTGGTGTTGCATGGTGTGGTCGCACACAACCTGACAGCCTGAGAAACCTGCAATTCTTCCCAGGCCCAGCCTGGGAAGTTGCAGAGGGCTCAGGAGAAGAAATCAGCTCTCATGCTATTCTGGGAGAGCAGAATGTCAGGAATGAAAAAACAAAGATATTCACGTGCGGTTCCTGTTCAGCTCTATGTGAGCTATGTGATGTTTCACTTTTAGAGGATTGTTTTCTTTTCTTAACCAATTAGTCCCCTGTTTGTCTTTAATTGACCAATATGATTATATCTAATGATGCGTTCTATAAAAAGAGCACAGCTCTTTCTTGCTGTAGAATATAATAGGAGAATACAGTAGAATATAGTATAATATAGGGAATAGAATATAGAAGAGCATAGTAAATGATGTAGTATAATAAACTCTCTTCCTTGATGCACAAGCCTGAATTATTGGAGTCTTAACTGTGTTGCTTGGAATCTGGGAGCAACAGCATGGTCATCTCAAAAGCAGCTCAACCTGGAGAGTCCTGAAGTCATGTTGAGATGAGGCAAGAGGGAGAAAGAGGGAGCATTGCCAGATCAGAGGGTGGTGAGTCACTGGCACAGGTTGCTCAGAGAAATTGTTGCTGTGTCATCCCTGGAACTATTCAAGTCTAGATTGAACAGGAATGACCTGGTCTAGTGGAAGGTGCCTTGTCCATGGCATGGGGTAGGATCAAACGACCTTTAAGATCCTCTCCAAATCAAACCATCCTGTGAAACTATGAAGAGAAGGGGCAGCAAGCTGGCTAAGCCCTCAGACTACAGGTCCTACACTCAACTTTCTCTCTTTCTCCTCTGTTACACCACAAGACCTTTCTCATGGAACAGCCCTCACAGCTGGGAGCTGTGTTAATCCACCGAATGGATGTCATGTTTCACTGACTACCTTGATCCACTATTAATACATAGTTTAAAATATTTCTCGAGGTGGCTGAAATTTCTGACCATTTGAAAGGGAAAGAACAATGAGATTTGAAATGTATTGTTCATACAAAGTATAGGAAAAGACCTTCTGGTAGCAGGGGGGCTGTAGAAGTGGCCTCTATGGGAAGCGATGAGGGGCTGCCCCTCTGTTGGACAAAACCAGTCCCAACCAGCTCTAAAACAGGCTTGCTCCTGGTCAGAGCTGAGATTATCAGTGAAACTGGTGGTTGCCTTTGTGACAACATATTTATGAAGTTGTAAAAAAAAGAAACCAACCAAAAAAAAAAACCCACAAAACCCCACACCTACACAATAGCTGTGAGAAAGGAGTGAAAAAACGTCAGAAAAGCATTGTTGCAGCCACCAAGGTCAGAGAAGGAGGAGGTGATCCCCAATGTGTCAGGGCAGATTCTCCTGCAGCATGAAGAAGGTGAGGTGACTTGTCTCCCTGCAGTCCTCAGGATCATATCAGAGCAGATAAATCATGCAGCTCATGCAGGATTCCATGTCAGAGGAGGTAGATACACCTTGTGTTATGATCCAGTTATTAAGGGATGCCTTTGCCTGAATTAAGGTGCAAACAAGATCATAAGTATTGATTTTATTTAACAGTAAATGTGAGGAAGAGAGAGACAGAGAGAAATACAGAAAAGGGTCAGGGAGGAAGAGAGAGTAAAACAGAGAGAGTCATTAACAAAAAGATACCACCACTACATGAACTTCTGCCTTCTCCTTCTGATCCTTCTTCATGCTGGTCTGACTGATGGTGGGGGTCCCAGAGTGTTCTACTGGAGGTGCTACTTTTATACAGTCCAAGTACCAGGCATAAATGCTGTTCCCATAACTTGGGAAGTGTAAGTGTGTGTAAAAAGCTGCTTCCCGTTTCACATTTTGCAACGGGAATTTTATATCCAGTGACGTCACTCAGATCCTCCTCACCAGGCCTGGAATCTTCCTGGTGTTGCCATTTGCACTTATCACAAGTTTTCAAGTCTGCACAGTGGAATTTAGTCTGGTGTGCTAATTCCAAACCTTCACCTCCATTTACGGCTGGTATTGACACCTTTCCATTTTCCATAGGTGCTTAAGCTCCTGTTGTGGTGGATTATTTTATGGCTATTTCCTTCTTTGACAGTGTTTGTGAAAGTTCATTGTGCTCTTTAAGTCCTTATGCTTTGACAGAAACTGCAGTCCATAAAGATCCAGTGATGGAGCTCTGAAAGGAGCTGTAGCCTTTGGAGAGGAATACTTGCACAAGCAGGTTTTTGGCGGGAGCTGTGGCCCTGTAGGAGACCCACACTGACCAGTCTTTGAGTTCCAGAAAGACTGAACCCAGTGGAAAGGGCCCACACTGGAACAGTTCATGAAGAGCCGTATCCCATGGAAAGAATCGCATGCTGGAGCAGGGGGAATGTGTGGGAAGGAAGAAGCAGCAGATGTGAACTTGTAGGTGCTCTTTTTCCCTGATATTCTGTGTTGCTAGTGGGGATTAAGATAGAAGAGTTGAGAATAAAGGAGCAAAATTGAGCCTGGGAATAAGGAGAGGTGGGGGAAAGCTGGCTTTAATTTTGGTTTAATTTCTCATACCCTGCTCTATTGTTAAATGACAATCAATTAAATTTATTTTCCCAAATTTGAATTTGTCTATGAGGCAAAGTAGCAAGGGCAATAGTCTGATGTCCAGAGAAGCGCATGCTATGTCGCTATGGGACATGAAAGAACGCAGACACACACCGCAGCTCAGGTGATCAGAATAGAGAAGAAGAGGATTTATTTTTTCTGACTCCAGTATTTATAGTTTTTCAAAAGTGACAGTGGATTGGACAGTGGCAGTGCCACCTCTCCAAAGACACTGGACAGACAAACAGTCCATCAATTTTTCTCCTCCTCTATGGAGGAATGCAAAAACACTGAGGAAAACACTGAGGTGTTTACAGAAAGTGTGTGAGAAAGTTCTTCACAAATATGTAAATATCAGAAGGCTTAGAAAGTCTTGCAAAAATCAGGGCGACAATGCTAGATCTGAATCCCCTGCAAGCAGCAAGCCTACCTAACAGTAGGCTGGGTCAGTAGACGAAAGGCTTCCCACAGCAGGGGGTCACCCACTGCCACACTGCTGTTTCCTCCCATCATCTCCCTGCCTCTGCTACCACAGAGGTGTCCATTTGCAGCCCAGGAAACACAGTCTTTGCCTGGCCCTCCTGGAGGTTTGAGGGCTGTTTTGTGGACGGACTCAGAGAAGACCCACCCCAGGACAGAGTGGCCAAACTGGGAAAGGATTTGAGGTTCTCTTTGTATCCCATAAAAGGTGAAAAAGCCAGAACTTTCTTTCCCAATCTGGGTGTGTTCTGAACCAGGACACCTCACAGGGCCCCCTGAACTTCACTTCAAACCTGGGACTACCTGGCTGGATGAATGCCAAAGGTCCTGCCTGGACCATAAATACTAAAAGCACTGGACAAAGGAACTTCATGGCATCTTGGGGGTATTTTAGCAGAGACAAGGACCTCCTTGCCTCTGGCATGGCTTCTTCTCTGTAGAGTTTGTTATTTTCACAGTTAATAAGCCTTATTTGTTCCAACACTGTCTGAGGTGCCAATCCTGCTTATTTTTATGCTATTGGGCATTGCAGGACAAAACCCAAGAGGTGATAGACCCTCTGAGAACTCATAACACCTGGCTGGAGGAGAATTCTACCACAGTAAATTTTGTTTACATACCCCTCAATGCTGTGTCATCTGCCCTTTTCACAGCTGCTTGCCCTGTTGACAGACCCAGCTCCCACAGTCAGGGACAGCACCTCTACCAGCCCCAGCTCTGTGGCATGCATCAGGCAGCCCTGCAGCCCCAGTTCTGGGTGGCCCTGCCCTCTCCCCAGCATACCTATGCCATGCCTGGTGTATTTGCTGTACTCAGTGGGGACTGTGCCAAAAGACACAACTGTGTTACTGGTCAGTCCTTAACCAGCATCTCCAGCTCTTTTCCATGCCCACATAGTGGTATGTCTGTTAGCTGCCTCTATTTGTTTTGTTTTTGTCACCTTTTATATCTTAAATCGAAGGACTCTCCAAGTGAGACCCGTAAATCTCAAATCTTTGCTACAGTCTGTGAAACAGATTGTTTTTTTATTTTATTACTGAATCCAAGATTCCTTCTCCTACCTCTGTTTGCATATGTAAGGATGTAAAATGTTTCACTTTTAATGATTGCACTGTATTGAATTTGGGTTCAGGCTTTCCTGGAGCAATACATCCCCATTTATTAAAATCCATGTGATCCATGTTCATTCTGTAGTTAATACCTGTTTCTATCTTCAAAATATAGTCCCCTACATTTGTAGAAATCACTGTTTCGGGCCATTATAATTTACATTTGGTTTTAGGATATATGCTTTTGTCCCTGATCTGTTCAAGTTCTGAAATAAATCAGGAGATACAAAGCCAACATAAAATAATTTGACTCTTTTGAAAAGAAATAAAAATTATTCTTGTAACACCATGAATAGTATAACTAGCTTTATATCGCTTGTATTATCATTGCTCCATCATTATTTCTATTATTATTCCTTCTGGTTACACAATGAATGAGGGGAAAATGAAAGAGAATGTCTTATAACCTTATGGCATACTAATGATTCTTGTACACAATTAATAAACATGTCTCTTAGCTCTAGAACTCTCATAGATTTTATATCTATTAAATATGCTTAGTACTATTATTACACATAAATTTCACATTTTTTTCTACATATATTTAATAATTTTTCTTAACTGGTAAATTAAGCTGAATTAAATATTTTTGCATCTTCTATAGAAATATACTAATCCCACTTTTTAAAAAACATTTCACAGGAATGTAGTCAAGACTTGCTAAGACAATATTTCCAAATAGTTTGTTCCAATGAAATCTAAACAAATATAATGTAAAGTCAACAATTTTTAAGTATTTTGTTGGGCACTAACGTTTTTTCCTCTGTACATTATACATCTTTAATCTTGAATTGTATCCAAGCAATATTTTAGAATTGTGATCCTCAAAAGGAAACATTATATGTTTCCAGCAGTTTTATCTTTTTTATAAAAATATGCAGCAGATTAAAAAAATAGAGAAAACTCCCACAGCTTGGGTATTTGTCTTCCTAATTTTACATAAATTATAAGATAAACTTCGGAGTGAGAAGCCTGTTTACACACAATGAAGCACATAAAAGCAGTGTAATCTAAATTGAAGAAATTGATTTTTAGTATTGAATGAGCACATTGATTTTCATCCTGACAAAAGAAAATAGCCTCATTGAACACAGTCAACAGGAAATGAGGTGTCTTCTTTGAAGTATATAACATAATGATCTAATAAACACATAACCTCCTCAACAAGCAGATGCCAACACCTACATTGCAAAGAGAAACCCAAAGAGTGTCCCAATAATTACAACAGATACACTGCGCTTCATTAATCACTGCCACCATCATCGCTGCACATTTTTACTGAGAAGAGAGATAAAGATGATTGAAATGAAGAGCACCTCACATCACGGTGAGCAAATAGTATGTTTTTTGTACTCAATATAGTCAATGATTTATTGGTTGAAAGTTTTGACGGGTTTTTTTGGTTATTAATTTTAATTTTTTAGTTCTGCCAGGCGAGGAGACTTTCCAGAAGACTATAACATAGGTTTTGCAGCAGCAATACATTTGAAAAATTTAGGAGCGGTGTAAGGTAGCTAACACCTACATAGACTAATGCTGTTACAAAAGAAAACCATCAACTTTTAGAAGACCTATGAAATGCAGCCAAATATTATGCTGTGTTATTGTTGTGTTTGTATTTGTTTACCAATATAGAAAATTGTTTACCAGATGGCAATTCTGTTCTTTGCAGGAATTTGAGTTGATGGTCCTTCTTTTATCTTTTTGCTTTATAAACCCCTTGTTACAGCACTCGTGTGTTGCTTTGATGATTACTGCACCGTGCTAAGAACCTCAGGAGACAAACAGGTTAACTGGTTAACAGGTAAACTGGCAAGCATCTTTGAGTCTTATTTGAGGAAACAGCATTGCTTTATCTGAATATTCTGTTATTCTTTTAATGAAAAGCTCAAGGTGGCAGTCATACTCTGAAACAATCCTTGTGAACCCACTTCATTGCCATGGTAAAAATTTGCCTTTTAGCATTTCTTTCTTCTGAAATATGTAAAAAAGATGTAATGTCCCTGTTAGATTGCTAATTCTGAACTTGTTAACAGCGCTCTTCATGAGTAAAAAGAAAAGAAGCATTTCATGAGTAAAAAAGAAGAACTCTTTAGAGATGCCTTAGCTGTCATAATTAGGCTTAACATACAACAGCAATAAAAAATATCAACTAACAAGCCACAAAAAGAAAAGAAACATCACTCTCCAAAAAGAAAACACGGCACCAGAACACAGTGTGATCCATCTACCAAAATACATATAATTTCCATGGCTACCAAAAGAGATTGAAACTTGGGGGGTTTTATCACAACTTGAAGTATTTTAACAGTATGCATGGTAGATTTTCAGTTGTTTTTGTTTATTTCAGGATAGTCAGCAATATGCCTCTTGTTAAATTTAAATACAGGTTAGAATGTAATTAGTCGCAATTAGTCACAAAGGGTTTTTTTTGCATTGGATATTTTGGGAAGATTTGTTATCTCTTTTTTATGTAGACATATGATCTTTCACAAGCATGAAATTACACCTAATGAAATGTTTACATATCAAAACTTCATTTTCTTCCCTATGTTGAGCAGAACACAAAAGAAAGGTCAAACAAGTTTCCAGTTATCTATAAAAACAAAATAACTGAAGTCCAGTTCCTTAATAACTGAATAAGTAGGGATGCCCCAGTCCCAAAAATATGTTGGTTTTTTTTTTGTATATATTAAAACCGTGGATGAAATAGCTGTAAAATGATAATAAATAGCAGTAAAATTACAGCTAAGTATGTGAAAAATGAATGCTGATTGAGTAAGATTAACACAGGTCCTTTACACAGATCAGGATGAATTTTTCAGCTCTTTGTTATCTGACCAGGAATCAGTGAAAAGGTCTTAGACTGTGACCTACACATTTTATGGATATTTAGTGAAATAATTATATCTTAAAGTTAAACAAGCAAACAACATCCTGCCACTACCCTCTCTCCTACTCCCAACCCTGAATGGAGTGGATTTCTTTTCAAATTGGAGTCATTCCCTTCAGAGCATTGAATGTCAGAGGTTTCTTCTAGAGCTGACCTAAAGAGATAGCAAGGTTTCTAGAGTCTATTCCACTACTTTAAGTCCCTTCCACAAATAATCCTGAGTTCAATTTCACTTAAATTAGGTCACAGTTTCTCTGATAGCCTTGTCTTTTATTTTAATTTCTTATAATTTGAATTTTAAGCTCCTAACATCCTCAAATAGATAATGAGATACCATTAGAGAAATGGTCAAGGCCCAATGAATATTTTATGAATGAAGGATTGCTTCTCCTAGCCTGTGATCATTAAAGGAATATGCATACAGTTTTAGTTGTGAAACTTCAATATCCATATAAAAAGCAACAGAGCTGTTACAGTAAAAATTTGTTACCAATTTTATTACAACTTTTAAATTATTATCAGATCACTATTACCAC
>VXBU01002814.1:91112-129104 GCA_013400315.1 Bombycilla garrulus | reverse complement strand
GAGATCTCACTTCTCAAACCCAAAGAAAATCATGAGTGCTATTTATCCACAGTATAAATTCAGCTCCATTTCAGAGCGTGGAAAAAGATTTCCAAAACAATGGAGACCAGATTTAGGGACAGAAGAGCTGGGTTACACCTCAACAGGTAGAATGGGCCTGACCTTGAGGCAGCTCTTTACACCTACCTTTTTTTCCCTTAATTACCTCTCTAGCTCCCACATCTGTTTTCAAGAAATTTCTCTACATCATATAAAGTCTTTCTTTTCCTTAGATAAAAAAAAAGCAAAAAACCAACCACTTAGAAACAAAACTAATTTTCTAATTGAATCCCTGATTTATTTTTTTTTTTAATAATACCAGTTTTCATACAATTTAAGTCTAAAGAAGGGTAGGGATGTAAAGTAGGTGGAAACAGTTTGCAACATTTCTTGGAATATTTTCTCTCTAACTATTACTACTCTCCTTTTCTAATGGAGGAAAGAGAGGTTCAAAAAGATCTGTCTTACCCAGAAGGCAATCAGTTTGACTTTTATAATTTCTTCATGAATTTTAATCATCATTCTATACATGCAAGAAGCAAAAGGTAGGACTATAGTTACAAATCTATATATTAGAATAGTGAATATATTCAGAAAACAGTTGTGTACAAGCCAGTCAAAAAGCATGTTTATTTCAAATACAAGGAAATACATGCTTCCAAACAGGTCTGGCACACACTGGCATTCTTCCTGGAATGTGTAATCTAAAATATGTGGCAAAGATATTTGGCTAATCTGATGTTTATGCCATTAGAACTGACCCTGAAGGAATACCTAAACCACAGTTTAGAGAATATTTGAAAGCTGTAATATTTGGAAAATAGGTGATTCTTATCTAATTAAACATAGGAAAAATAATGCTAACCAAGCCTGACTTGGGGTAAACTACTCATTCTGATTAGTATTGGAAAGGCAGGAAATAAATATTTTCTGCAAAGGATAAATTAACTTTTAAAGTTCAGAAGCTGGTAGGCTGCTAGGGAGAAGGATAGAGAGAGTTTTAAAAGGGAAAATGGAAAGTGATTCATTCTATAAATATTATCTTCGTATTGTAGGGAATTGGACCATAATATTTGAATTCCCCTAAAACACAATCACGATCCTTTATCTTCCTGCTGTGAATGTTTTGAAACGTTACTCTTGACATTGCTAATAAAAAGGTCAGTTCTGTTTCTGCTCTGTTGTGCCTCTGTGCACTGCAGGTATTTTCATTGTGAGAGTAAATATCTTGGTAGTAATATTTGCATGGGTTCTGATTCCCTTAACCTTTAATGGAACATGACTGCAGAGTGAGAACAATGATTTGCTCTTTATGGATTTTGTTAACTTAATCAAAATAACAGACTGAATCTTGACTACTGTATGAATAAGATTAGGTCCAGGCAAGGTAGCATGAAATCATTCCATCCCCTAGGACAAAAACCACAAAATAATTAGGTTGTTAGCATAATGGCAATATTTAAAGGAGGAAGATCAGATAATAAACAATGATTTCAATGAATTTGCTGATTTATTTCATCTCAGGATATTTACATTAATCACGGCCAAATCATACCTTAGTAATATTGATGATCCTCAGTCTTGTCTCTGAATATTGCAGCATTAAATGTGATAGAACTGTTTCTTCAACCATACAGCAGGCAGTAAATGCATAGCTAGACAAGTTTTAGGAACCCATTCTGTCTGTAGGCTATGCTCAGAGGTATCTAAGGCTTATCTGCCTTTGAGGAAAATGACATTCCTGAAAGGAAAAAGATTTTGAAGGCTTATTTTCTGCAGATCAAATAGGCTTGTTGTTCAGTTGTTGGCAGTAATTAGGAGAGTTCTTTAATTACAAGCACTAATCAGTTGGGGATTTTGCACAAATTAAACCCATTTCACCTACATTTAATATTTTTCTCTTAAAAAAACAATTATGTAAACTAAATCTATATTTTTATTAGTGATAATAGCAATTCCATCCAAGAAACCTGACTACTGGAGAAGACTGTCCTATGTCTTGGCAATTTAGTTGTCATTATTTGTTTCTTCAATGGTATCAGAGTCTGCTGAACAGAAAAAAGGATTCAGGTCAGTTCAGTACTTAAGCAAAGCTTTCAAACCCTGTAAACAAAACTTTCAAGCCGTGTCCCTGATGAGGACCTTGTATCTCTTGTATCTCTTCAAGGATCTTTGATGAGAGCTGCCTTTCTAATTTGTCTTGCCATGAGGACTGGTATTGTAACCTCAGATTTGTCTTCTTGACATCCGGTATGAATCAGTTAGAAACACGACACAGTAAAGAGAATCTTTTCAACACTCTTCCAGCATGAGTAGATTTGAGAAACCTACCTAGAAGCAGCACATTTGCAACACATCGTTATGGCTCCTCACTCCACAGTTTCTTACCTTTTCATAAGCAAGAACATTCGTTTGGAAAGCACACATATTATTATTCTTTCCAAATTTAGATACAGTCCACTTTTACATCTCTAGATAATTCTCTAGACAATTAAGTCTTGAACACAGTCACACATATTAGACACTGCATATGTTAGATCCCTTAAAGTTCAGCTAGCTACTTTGGCAAGTAATTAGAGTACTTAATATTATGGAAAATAGAACTAGGAAAACAAACCACAAATGGATTTAAATTCTAAACATCCTAAGTCAACACCACTCAGAATGTATATACTTATTCATGGTGTCTTTTCTAGCACTGGTAGCACACAGTTAAATTAATCATGTCAGTAGATGCCCCTAGACCAGAAGTGATTAACTCATCTAATTGCGCAGATAGCAAAGTTTTTCAGGAAGGATAAAATTCCTTTTAAAATAGATGGAGAGCTCTTTTCCCCACAAGCTTCTCTACTTTTATCTTTTTGTTTGTGTTCAAATCCAAACACTACATGCTTAGTCTTTTTGAGTCATATTTCTTCTCAAACATTGTTAAATAGGTAATGCTCACTTCCATTCTCTACACAATCAGATCATTAACCTAAAATAACAAAGAGGAAGATGAGTGCAATGGGTATTTTTCAAAATAAGTTAAACTAACAGAAAGCATTAAAAGTTTATAATGAAATAAATAAAATGCCAAAACTAGCTATTCACCATTTTATGATCTTACTTACTTTGAATGGCTTTTATAAGTGCTCTCCTTATTGATTCATCTGTCTGCAAGAACAGAGCAATAAAACTACCTAGCTAGTATGAACATTTTAGCACCACAAAATATAAACCTATGTATCTCATAAGGACTCAGTCTTGTAAAATGTTGACATTTTCATTCCTGTTTCAGCTTTGGGGTTGTCTAATTTGAAACAAGAACAAGTAAAATGGAAAATACTTCTGAAATGGAGTTTCTAAAATTCTGGTGGCCAAGAGGAAAAAAAACCTTTATCAAACTCATATTTTACATTATTCTCAAACTGTCAAGGTATGATTTTGCTCCCATTCAGATATTATAACAAAACAGTAAATCAAATAAAATGAATGTATTTAAGATGCACACTTCCATTCTAGGCCCCTTTTTCCTGCAGCTCAAATCAGGACTTGGTTATTTGAGGTTCCCAATGCAATCTGGGGAATTAAAGAAGCAGGATTTTTATGGGGAGGAGTGTGAGCTTTGTGTTGGATCAGATGACAGATACATGAGCTTGCAGGCACATGCATCTTATTCTATAAATCCAAAGAGCTCTTACGTTAAAGAGAGGCCTGTTTCAGGTCACTGTGCTTAGCATACAAATCCAGCAGGTAAAGTGGGATATTAATGTAGCACAGAATGTGATCTATCTTTTACTTTTAGCATACATAACAAAATGTTTTGTATTATAAACATTGGTGATACAAGAAATCAAAGGGAAAATGTGAGCCCTGGTTAGCAAGGACATGGAGAAGGCTGAGGTTCTCAATGGCTTTTTTGCCCTAGTCTCCACCAGCAAGTGTTCCAGCCACACTGCCCAGGTTGCAGAAGGCAAAGGCAGGCACTGGCAGAGTCAAGAATCACCTGCTGTAGGAGAAGATCAGGTCTGAGAACATCTAAGGAACCTGAAGGCACACAAGTTCATGGTGCTTGATGAGATGCATCTGCAGGTCTTGAGGTAACTGGCAGAGGAAGTGGTCAAGCCAAGTTCAATCACATTTGAGAAGTCAGGGCAGTTTAGCCAGGTTCCCACTGACTGGAAAAGGGGGAATGTAACCCTCATTTTTGAAAATGAAAAAAACCAAAAGGCCCAGACAATGCCTGTGCCACTCAGTCTCACCTTGGCTCCCAGCAACGTCATGGAGCAGATCTTCCTGGAAAATATTCCAAGGCACGTGGAAAATAAGGTGGATTGGTTCCAGCCAACATGACTTCTCTATGGGCCTATTATGTCTGACAAATCTGTTGTCCTTTTCCAATGGGGATACAGCATTTGTGGATGAGGGAAGAGCAAGTGATATCCTCCAGCTGGACTGAAGCCAACAGTTCACAAAGCAACCATATCCTGGGCAACAAAAGCAACGTGGCCCACAGATCAAAGGTGGGGATTCTCCAAAGCAGAGTTGCACTCCAGCCCATATGAAAAATAAAATAAAAGGAAGTCATAGAAATGTAACAAGGTACTCCTTAAAAATAATTCATAGCAAGCAATGTACTCTTCTTGGCAAGCGCTGCTGATTGGAATGCCAGGGCTCTAAAAAGCTCTTTATTAAGGTGTAACAAACTGTGAAAGACAACTTTTGGAACAGCAACTGTAACTGCAACAATACAATATTGCTGCTGAAAGAATTAGATGAATGTGAATGCTGTAATAAGCACATGTCAGTGGCCAGGAGCAGACAAAAAGCAATTTAAGAATAAAAACAGACATAAAATATTCAAGGAGGCCAGAGGATTAGTACTGAAAGTAAGTGGCATTAATTATGACTTCTAAAGCAAAAAAATTGCTGATAGACCGAATGTCAATTAACAGTAATTGCTCTGAGCCAGATTTTAAACACATTACATGAATACAATTTAGCTGTATAAGCTTATACAATAAGAGATGACACAAAGTTGAGATCAAAGGTTAATTTCACTATTGCCTACAAGCTTAGACTGAAAAAATATCCAAGAATATTAAGGCCAGCAATGGGTGACTTTTGTCAAGATAAATAAAGGGACAAACATTTTCAGAAATAAAACCAGTAGATTATTCATGAAATTGTGGCTGACAGATATAACAGCATTCTTCTGACACAGTCACACCAAAACATTCAGGAGTCTCAAGAAAAGCAGTATTTTTTGAGACACTTGAAATAAATTTCAATCTGTCCCTCAGAATATGTGTAGATATTAATTTATTTTCAATATTATCAAATATCTAAGTCAAGAAAAATACATTTTTTCTTGGTGTATAATATGATAAAAATGTATAGAAAGCAAGAGCAGTTTGTAAAGAAACTAATGCATCATTCAGAGAGCTATTGCATATGGATTCAAAGATTAACATTATATTTTCTGATAATATTATACGTCATAACACTTGTAAATAGAGTTCTGAACAAGAAGATCTAAAATTAGAGAAGACAACCAAGCATCATTTAATTTTTTTTTAACTGAATGTTTAAACATAATGTCAATTTGTGTCAAGAATGTATCTTTCCTGACTGACATTACCACTCATTTCATTTTAAGAAAAAAATTTACTTAAACACAACCAAAGCATTGGTTGCTACACAGGAAGTGTGCAGAAGATGTAATTTTGGGTAATAAAATAGATCTTGGAAGTAAAAGCTCAGCTAACATGAAAGCAAGGACCAAAAATAGTAGACCATCCCAAAACAAAATTAAATGAGAATTTCTTCAAATCAAAACACAATATATCTGTAGAAGACAGGGAACCTGAAAATGAAATGAATGTACCTATTATGGCTGTAACATGGAATCACGTGGGGACATCAACAAGGACATAATATTTAATCTATAAAATAGAATATTAATATTTGATATCAGTTTTGTTTAAAAAAAAATTTCAAAGGCCAGACTCTGCATCTTCAATTCAAATTCTACTTTAGCTACTGGAATGTAAATTTGAAAGCTGAAAATCTTCCAGAAGAATAAACAGTTGCTTAAAAGACTCTAAAACAAAATACTTGAGAAAATTTGTGCATATAAAAAAAAAAAAAGTAAGAACTTTAGAACTTTCCCAGACAGCTTCACCTCATTCTAAATCTGAAGTTCAAAGAAAACAAAAACATGAGAAGTTTGAAAACAGCTAAAAAAAATCACCTTCTGTTACAGGTGTCAGATAATACTGAAATGTTGGAAATTTCAGGCCGAGTGACTTGAACAGCATTAGTAACCACAAAGGTCAGTCAAGGACATTACAGTTTTTCTTCTGCCCATGTTACTTCTGGTGTTCTCAGAAAAAAAAATTAAAAAAAAAATAAACCAAAAAACAACCACTTTTATGTTGTTCTGCATTTAGTTAATAGGATACACAGATTTTTCTCCTTACAGCTTATAAAGTTCACCATGACTACCTTTTCAACATTGCTAATCAAGAATTAAATATGAAGCAATTGCTTTTTTTTAGTTAGCACAAGTTTGTTAAACTAAGGGGAGTCATTATCTCTTTCCCCTTTGGTATCTATTAAAAAGTCAAGCTCTGTTTCCAAACAGAGTGTGAACTACACAGAAAACATCAACATCATGCTCAAGCAGTGACAGGTAATGTGGAAAGAGATCCACTCATTTTGACATCAAGGTTTAAATCACAACTAGTCTTGGCAGGTTCCTTCTGTAGGCCACTGAAAGGAACAGATGCTTCCAGAGGGTGATTGACACCACAGTGTAAGTCACTTCTCTCTGGTCTCCATGGACCACATTCAGAGACACTCTCTGAAAGCATCTATTAGTTTTCACTGACTTCAAAAGCAGATAGGGTGACAAGTGCAGACTTAAACATAATCTTTCACATATTTAAGGCTGGCTGAAGTAGATCTCTGCACTGCTAGTGCTGAAGACCTCTAAATAATGTGATTGGAATTGTCTGGATAAATGCGTATTTGAAGCTGTCTCCACACAAATATAGAAATCCAGATCAAGTCTAATTGAATAAAACCTTCAGAGTACAGATTTAAAGTCTAAATATATTTTCAGCTTATGACTTTTTCATTCCTTTATTTTTCCATAAAGACATGTATAAGCATAGAAGACTACCATGTTTTAACATCTTCTGCTCTTTGTAATGCTACTCTTGTTTTCAATTACGTTTTAGCCTCATGCCTGCTAGAAAGCATTCAGCAAAATAATTGGTATTAGTTATGAAAGGTTTATTACTCCTGTCTTCTACCCAGGAGAATCTCTATAAGGCATGCACAATTGTTTTGAGTATGTTTTCTCATGTTGTAATGTATCATCACCACAATACAGCACTTTCCTATGGGAGAAAAAAAGAAAATAACTATACAGTCCTATTTTTGTATATAGAGCTTTTAGAAAGATTCTTTCTCTACTGATCAGTACTCAAATATTTTAAGAGTACTTCAGAAATGAAAAGGAAAAATAATTATTTGTTTATATACTATAAAGAGCATAAAGGGGAGAAAAAAGAAAGCATTCATTTTCCATATCAAATGCAGAGAAATATTTGGACTACTTACCAGTGGCCTTGTTTTTGTCTTTGGGTTTATGCAACACAATACAGAACTCTATGCAGAATATATCACAGAATATATCACTCTACTTTCAGAGTAGAATGGAAAATATCAAAGCTTTAGTGCCCTGCACTGACCTCTTGCTTCTGCATGAGTGAAACAATGGGGAGACAGAACATGGTATGAGTTATTTACTATGCAATAAAGAACAATATCTTGTGCCCATGCAAATTTTGATCAGAATTCAGAGAATGCAATTTAGAGGGAACCTCAAAGTATTAGAAGGCCCGGTGAGAAGTTCTCATCATAGTACAAACTGTGATTTTAGACAGATAGATAGATCTAAAAACTGTATGTGTTTTTATTAGAGAAGAAAGAGCTAATGGAATTTACTTCACAAATTTAAGTTCTTCTTCATAGTGCTCAGCCACACTCTTTCTGAAATGGGAAATGTTCATAGAACTGCTACTTTTGCATTCTACTGCTTACTTACTAAGTATCCCATTAATGCTCCATTATATGTTTGTACATACTGCTTTGCATTAATTATCACAATTTTATTTCTGATGCTTTGTTATTGGAGGGCAAAGAAGGAGCCCCCATTGCTGCAATGTTAAAAGCCAGGAAAAAATGAAAATTCAATAAGCAGGTCTAAGTACATTTTTTCCCCTGCATTTTAGCTGCTCCCTCTGACTTGTTCTTTCTCTTTTGCTTTTGAAGTGTAAAATAACGTAATTGCATTCATGTCACAGGAGCTATACCAGAACTGGTGATACGTGATGTGTTATACCAGCTCTGCAATACCAATTTATTAGCTGTCTTTAACTTTAAAAACCACCCTGTATTTTAATAGATGATTCGAGAACACTTACTTAGGTTTATTTACCCAACAAATTGCTTGTGGGCTTAATAAGGTATTCAAGCAGTTTCCCTGGGGTTTCCTGTTGGGAACTTGTTTTCTCCATTTGTCCCTGAAACAGAGAAAAAGAAAAGTCTCTTGAAGTTCAGAGGTATCAACACGTACATACTCAATTCCACAATGTAACTTACCTAATAAAATATCATTAGGAAGTGGTGCAGTGGCCCTGACTGTTCCACCACTGCACACAGAAGGAACAATCACGTACATGCAGGACCAGCATAGCCCTCAGGCTGGTGCTGCAGAGAATTTGGCTGCAGGACAGACAGAACCCGCTAGTTTTAACAGAGGAGCCTGTGACAGCTCCTACTTCATACCACTCCCTGCCTGGCCTTGCTTTCTTCCAACTGTGCAGCTGCTAGCCCCACACAAAGACTTCTCCTGTCTGAGAGCAGAAATTAAGAATAGAGCTCTTTCCATGCAAGGAAACAAGGAGTAGCTCAAAGGATCCAAAGGAGAGGGTGTGTTCTGTGGATGGGGTCTGCATGGTGCGCTGCAAATGGGCTGAAGGGACATTCAGTGCTACATCAGCTATAGGAATGTGAAGATTACCTACACTCTTCCCTTCTTGTAGTGCTGACTGATAAATACATTTTTTATTTATCCCTTACAGTGCATCAGTGGCTTTCTTGTTGGTTTTATGAAAGACTGGCAAGCATCTCCAGGTACAAACCGTTTATCTTGTCTTGAAGTTATACTTCCTCATCTCCATATGAGAAACTTATTTTGCTAATGCAAAGGTTAAAATTAATACAGATGCCTCATTTGCTAATTATATGTCCATTGTAAAATTTCGCCTTGAAATAAGTGAACATTGCATTAAATTGCAGGGATCAAGACCAGAATTGAACACATTTTTTCTTGTCTGTATTTTAAGAATTAAGAGTAAGACCTAGAACCAAGATAAATAAAGATGACATACCTAGTCCTCCTAGAACTCCAAGTATAACCCCAAGTTTATTTAAATTGGTGGATTCAAATACAAGTATTCAAAGTTGATCTTTACTTTGAATGAAAATAGCACAAAAAAGCATGCAAGTAAAGGACAACATATTAACCTTCCTGATTATTGTCATGTGCAAATCCTTGAGAAGAGAAGGCCTCAAAACCCACATCCATAAATTTGAAAGCTACATCCATAAAATCAAAGAATTGAATTTTTCATCTTCAAGGGACCTAATTAGCATAATTACTCCTAATTAGCATGATTAGTGAATGCAATAATTTATAGGTGGAGAATACACTTATCATCCTCCCCCAGTTTGACAAGGTGCAAGGGAGGAATAATAAGACCCCACAAAAAGTTTTTATTGGCAGTTTTATTTTGTAAGTGTTCAGTGCAATTTTGCTTGTTGAGATCTTTAAAGAACAATAGAACACAGAGAAAGTGGTCCACAGAAATGCTTCTACATTTATTTTTGGTAGAAGCAGTATATCCTTTCAGTAACCTGTGGTAGAGGAACGCACAGCCTAGAGAACTGCTTTGCTTTTTTTTTTTTGCCTGTTTGCATAGTGTGTAGAGTATCCCTTAGCAGAAGAAAGGCTTGCCATTAGTTTTACAATTGAAGCAAGGGATATATTCCTGATAAAACAAAACCATTACAAAGCAAAGATCGTGAAGGGGAGGATGGAACAACTGAAGTAAACCTCCTGCTGAATCCCTTTTCTAACCTGCTAAGGGATACTTCTAGCTGAGGCTGGATGTACTTGAAGTGCAAAGAACCATGCAGAGGAAAGATGAGGAAAGTTCATCTTTTCTGTTAAAAGGAGTAATACAATTGTAACTAGCTGCTTATACTGGCTCAGTGCCCAGCATGATTAATGATGCTTTCAAAATGGTTTTAGAGGACCACTTAAACTTGCTCTTATGAATTTAGAGTCTGCCAGTTTTCCAGTGCTTCGCCTGTTTATTTTGACTGTTCTGTTGGTCAGAACAAACCATCAGGCTAGGACAGAGGAATTTTCAATTTATTAGCTTATATGCTGTTAAATGGAAAAAAATGCTGTGAAAACTCATAGAAAAAGAGAAAATATGAACCCTGGACTGGGAAATTAGTGTCAGTAGTGATAAAATAGGTTTTATTTGGTGTCTGATTATTAGCTATGTTTATCAACATGTTCCTGGTGTACACAATGTCTGTGAGCAAAACCCTTCCTCACTTTCTTTATGTACAGGAAGAACTGGAAATTGTGGAAAGGTGGGTCACCCAGGAATTAAGTCAGTGCATGTGCTTATGTTTCTGTGTGAACTGATTCATGCTTTTAAAAAAAACAGACTGTAATACTTAGTTAAATTTAGGTTCTTCCATAACTGATGTAGGGCACAGATTTGACAGTCCCTACAATAATTACAATTTGAAATAAGGCAAAATTGTTTGAAATTATTAATTCTACACATAAAGAGGGTGCAGATAAAAGCATACTATGCATTTTAATTTACGTCTTTTAAAAAGACAATTTGCCCTGTGCCTAGCAGGCCATTAGCACCCGAGGAACTTTCCACTTCCACATCTATCCAGCTTTGCCCAATATAGAGAATATTGATTAGAACACTGCTAGAAGCCCCACAGGGAAATCCACTTATTTTTTTGTAAGCTGTTTTAGTTTCAGTGTACTGAAAATATTCCCAAATACATCTGAGATGCACAAGATTTATTTTAAATTGAGAATCAAGCTTGTTCTTGGTCTCTGTTTCCACAAGTCTTGATCATTATAATAGCAATTTTCCTACCAGTTATTTTGATTATATAGGAGAAACACCTGATAAATTCTTAATTATTTCAGACTGAAATTCAGAGATCATGCTATGCAATAAGTATATTTCAAAGAGAAAAAGAGGAAAAAAAATTTCAATTATAGTTCTCCATAAAATTTCCTGACTTCAATTTGGTAAAAAATTTTCTAGCAGGAAAATGAAAACATTTTATCTCGATACTTCATACATATAATTCAAGAAATAAAATAATTTCAAATGAAAAAACAAAATATTATTGTGCCATAACATTCTTAATGGACACCTCTGCTTTTTTCTTTTTTTCTTAATATTTCAAAATTTTCACTTCTGACAAAAAATTCTGATCTTCATAAGACCCAGGTACATTGTTACAGAAAAATAATTACCTGGAAATGTTCAACAAGCTTAGCTGCATTAAAAGTACTAGTCAGCAGTGACATAGTTTATTTTGAACAACTTTTTCCAGTGAGCTCCCTAAACTATCAAAGCAGAGGATATATGTGCTGGCAGAGAACATTTATCACCCATTAACAGCTAATTAGCAAATTCTTTAATTTGCTCCAGTTCTACTGGGATTTATCTAGAAAATTTATAATGAAAGAAAATGTTGTTTGGCTGATTTGTGCTCTGAAATCTTGGAAGCAATAACTTGCTGTTTCTGGTGGAAAGGAAAGGAAAGGAAAGGAAAGGAAAGGAAAGGAAAGGAAAGGAAAGGAAAGGAAAGGAAAGGAAAGGAGGAAAGGAAAGGAAAGGAATAGATAAGAGAGATACACTTCTTTAATTGACAGTGAAATATCCACTAATCTATTGATATATTTATGTCAGATATTCCAGCATCAGAGAGGGAAAAACATCAACTCTAGTCTCCTGATACACCAAGAAAGAATTGCAAATGGACAGCATTAAGCCCAGCATTTTATTAGCAAATTGGTATATAAAAATGAGGTCATAAATCAGGAAAGCAAACAAAATCTTGGCTTCATCACAGAAAAAAAAAATTAAAAGCTAATATTAAGGGAGAAAAATTCAGTACTAATAATAGACCTGTGGAAAAAGTAAGTCAGAGATCTTTCATATGTAAGGTCTCTCCTCAAGCATAAGAATTGAAAGGAAAAGTGCAGAAACATAAAAAAGTAAAATAACATATCAAAGTATTGATCCTTTGTACTTTCACTGAGAGCAGAAGATTAATTTCTCCCTAAAAGTCTTGCTTTGGGAAGGAAGTGTTAACTTTATTTGCAACATGAAGGATTTGGGAGAAAAAGGCACTATTTCTGAAAATGTGAACTTGGTAAGATGAATCCAAGAATACATTGTCTAAAAGCAGTAATGCCCATAAATTCACTACCAGCTGCACAGCTTATAAATCAAGTTGAAAATTAGATGTCTAGGTCTCCAATCTTGCAAAAGACAGATGCAATGGAAGAACTATGCATTGGTTTTAGACTTCCTCCGGAGAATGTATATCCAAGGAAAGACAACCAATTCTGAAAGAAAAAAAAGTAAGCAGTGACAAAAACCATTTTATTAGACGCATCACATAAGGATGAGGCAAAATTCCAACGTATAAAGCAAAAATATAAAAGTTATATGAAAAAACTAAGGAACATTCAGAAAATAAATCAGCTGCCAGTAATAGATGAAATCCTATAAAGGAAAAAAAGGACATTTTCCTGTCCAGAGACAAACACTATTGAAATAATAAGGAGGATTTCCTACCTTTACAGTCCTTGTTTTTTAAAGTTCAAACATGCAAACAAAGTTGTTAAAAATATTTAATAGTAACTTAAGATTTTTTTTTTTAAAAGGACAGGGACTTGCTAAACAAGTCCATTGGCAGACACTAATACGAGAGCTTTCAATTAAAGTTTAAAATAAAGAGAGCAAAAGATCCTGACAGCTATGGGTTGGAGGTTTTCCTGTGCAGCACAAAAGGCTGTGACCAAAAGAGGGATTTTATGCATCACAGTAAGACATGTCTTCCCTGTAAAATATCTTCTGATGATGTATTGACAGAGCATTATTTTAGCAAAATCTATTATTGAAATACAGAAAAGGATCTAAAGTCATTTAAACAGGGGGAACAGGTGTGCAAGCACAGAGTATTTCCTCTGTTTGCCTGGACTGGAGTCCTAGTTAAGGAAGGTTCCAAAACCATTTGCCATCTCAAGTGAAACCTTAACTTTGGGGAAAAAAAAAATAAAAGAAGATATATGGAAAAGCAATTTTAATTAAAACAATACACATTGAAGAAGAAGTATGACATGGCTCTCTATTAATATTTAGAAGAAATTTCAGTATTCCACTTCCTTTAGAGAAGATGCAAGATACACTGGATTTATGGCAAGGTTTGGTAGTGGAGGAACTGCAGGGGTGGCATCTGTGAAGAGAGCAGGAGATGCCCAAATGTCTGACAGAGACAGTTCCATCCAACTCAACATCCTTCCAGTGACGTTGGTAGCACCTCTGTGACAATATATTTAAGAAAGGGTAAAAACTGCAGTGCAGGAGCTGGGATGACAGGAGTGAGAAACTGTGAGAGGAACACCCTGTAGACACAAGGTCAGTGGTGGGGGAGAGGCAGGAGGGGCTGGAGCTGAGATTCCCCTGCAGTCCATGGTGCAGACCGTGGTGAGGCAGCTGTGAACAAGCAGCCCAGGCAGGTCCAGGAGATCCACCTGCAGCCCCAGGAAAACCCCATGCCAGAGAACACTGATGTACCTGAAGAAAGCTGCAGCCTGTGTAGAGAAGCCCACACAAGAGCAGTTTTCCTGGCAGGAGCTGTGGCTTGTGGTGGACCCACACTGAAGCAGTCCACTGGTGAAGAACTGCAACCCAGTGAGAGGATTCACGACAGAGCAGTTCTTGAAGAACTCCAGTCCATGTGAAGTACCTAGGCTGAAGAAACTCATGAAGGACTATCCTATGGAAGTGACCCAATGCTGCAGCACAGGAAGACTGTGGGGAGGAAGGAGCAGCAACAATGAAGTGTTAGGAACTGGCCACAACCCCATTTTCCATCCCCCATGCTGTTCAGAGAAGAGGAGGTGGAAAATTGCAAATTTTTACTGTTCATCATTTAAAGATGAACAAAAGATGTCCTGGCAGACACTGAATATCACTGCAAATATCCCAATATCAGATACTTTTTAAATCTCAGACATCAGACCAAAAAGTATATTCCTTATTCAGAATGGCTATGGGGTTTTGGTTTTTTTTCTAATTATTGCTTATAAGACAACAGAATTCACTATCATCCTGTCAAAACGCCAGATATTACCTATCATAAGCTTGCCAGTTCTTATTCTCTTATCAGAAGAAAAACAGTCATTATGATGTATAGGATAGACTGAGGGCTGGTATAAAAATACTAAAAGGAGAAAAAAAACCCAAAACCAACCTTAAGGCATTTAAAAACTGTTCCTGTCACATAAATTTGACGTGTGCCTTTGCATCTTCCCTGCAGGTTGTTCTGTTTCAGCTGTGGAGAGAGATTTAATTTTCTTCCTTGCTTGCTTTATAAAAATAATTATTTTTCTTTTATTTTTCTAACATGAAATAGCATATTGTAACAAACAAGATAACAAATGGTATCATGTAACATAGTGACAAGACAAACCATATTTTTTAACACATTTTAAAATTTAGGAAAAGGCAAGACAAATACTTTGGACAGGAAAGTCCTGCTAGTTTCACAAAAGCTCTAGTACATCAGTGGGTCTGGCATGTTTAATGAGTCTAACTTAGCACTCTTTGTTCAGTTGTGCTGTTATTTTTCAATTAAACTGCTGCACTTTATTGTGACTACTTTTACATGAAATAGATTGAAATTTTCAGATGGATTATCAACATATGTTGCACAACTGCAGTTAGACTAACAAAGTGTTAGTTTAATTGCAATTACAAAAACAATTTTACTTCAGTTTAATTAAAATGCCTTTATTACTAATCCTTGTCCATCTGGACAAAAAAAATGTTTCTGACCCTGATAAGAGTCAGAAGCCAAGATGTAAAACTCTGTGAGTCAGTTAGTTTGCTGCACAGAGAAAACATGCATGTAATACATACAGAATTTCTAATGCATCTCATGTTAATCATGAAGAATTAATAGCTCCAAATTACAAATCTTTTTTCATGTACCTACATGCCAAAGCCTTGGTTGCTTTTTTCCCCATGAAAAAATATATTTAGGCTCCAGAAAAAGGAAAAATGCCAGATTCCATGCAAGTATACAGAAGTCCAGGACTTATATCTGAAGAGATTTAAGTTACTTGGTCTTAAAGAAAGACAATACATAATATAAAAATACTTCCTGAGAGTCTTGTTAAGCAGTTCAATCAGATTTCACACACCAACTTATACAAAACACAAAGAGTTCCAATTTTGATCAGTACATTGAGGAAATGTAAAACAGTAATATGTGGACACTTGTGTCCTATACTGACAGCACTGCACAAGATTATCACAAAACATATTAGTGACAAGCTGACATTATTAGACCACCAGTTCAATAACATCATGAGGATTTGCATTCCATCAAAATATTTTACAGCTGTCAATACAAAGATAAATCCCAAGTGGGATAACTCCTAGTTTACTTTTTACTAAGCAGGATACCATCCCTATAGGTATATTCCAGAGCCTATCACACTGACCTGGTCACATTACTATTCTTTACTCTCATTTATCCATCAGATTATGTTTAACAATAGAAAGCAATTGAGATCTCCCCTTCCTACTTATATATTATCATCACATTAGGTAGGGGAATGAATCTCTGACAGATCAGTGAACACCAGTGACGAAACAGTCTACTATCCCTTAGCTCCAGTTTTATGTTACAAATATGGCTTCTCCTGGCTCCACAATTTTAGTATATCAATATGTTAGATTTTATTTTGCTTCCCCCAAACACCTATTAGTTTCTGCAAGATAATGCTGTTTTTATCCAGAAATGGATTAAAAAAAAGAGATTATGTAAATAAAAAGTGGTTTAATCCCAGTACAAGACTATTTTCTCTTTAGAAACATATCTAAGTTTAAGTAGAAGTAGTTAATTTTTTTCCCTTTTAAATTGTTCCATATTACACATTCTTAAGCCTTAAATAACTTTAATTAGACAGTCCTTTAAAATTTAGATGCTCTGCTGGATGAGGTAAGTCATATGATATCAGTTTTCCCAACCTTAGACGCTCTTGCTTCCCTGGCTGCTGCCAGTGCCCAGCAGAGGGCATTTTAGGACTGAGCTATGTGAATACAAAATGAAGACTCCAAAATTTCTATCTCAGCAGTTTGCTCACGTTGCAGAAGCACAAGTTTGAGGAGATTAATAAATATTTGAGTATAAACCGCAGTGTTTTTCACACAAATATCAGATCCCTAATATTTAAATAAACTGTCACATGTGACATTTATTTTATTAAGAGCTATGTTTTCAAACTTGCACTTGTTTATACTGCATACGCTGAAGTACTGTAAAACTGACATTTAGACAGTTAAATGTAAGGGCACATTAAAACTTTATGTAAAACACCCTTACAAAGCAGAGGGAACAAGCTGCACAGAAGTCAATGGCTGAAAATTTTCATTTTAAAGAGCAAAATTCTTATTGCAGCAATATTACTATTTAATCACATGTTTGATAACATTATATAAATAAGCTCACAATTTAAGTATCAGATTAAAACTATATGTTAAACTCTATGTATTGGCTGATTAATACTATAAGTTTATAACACAGTTCTTCTACAAAACTTTTTGACTTTTAGATGTGGTTCTTCGAAATCACCTGAAAATTTGAATTGAATACTATAATGTTTAATTACCAAATTCCTACAAGTTAGCACAAATTGGAACAAGTGCTAAAAGTGCAGCCTGACTGGATGCTTTCAAAAGAAGTGCACACAAATCTGTTTGCCTAAGTACATGCTCAGTTATGCCAGCTTTTCAGACACAGATATTCAGTTACATGCCTTGATTTCAGCTGACAGTTCTACCTATGGTGCTCATGCAACTTCACACAGCCTGGTTTGAGTCTCAGGCTACAGCCTCAGCCGAGTCAGCCACAACAGTGCCCTAATAAACATCTTCCTAAGGTTACAGAGTTTCAGTTTGTAAGGCTGAATGACAGAGCTTCCACTGCAGTTTCCACAAGCTCAGATTGATGACAATGGAGGGACATAGACCTAATGTGACACTTGTGCTCTCAGTGTCCAAAAATGTTGTCTACTAGGCCATTGGATAAGATTTGGGCATGGCAGAAGGGATCCACAGCATCTCTTCTTTAGTCCTCATAAGATGTGGAAACTATAATACGACCTACATCTCCAAGACCTTCTGCGTGACAAGCCTCCCTGTCAGATGCATGTATTCAGGATCATTCACAATCTAAGGACTGGTACTAAACACAAATTCCCACACACAAAGAAGGGAAGAATAGAATCCAGATTGCAAACCTTTGTAGTTACAATAAAACTGCTGGGTTTCCCCCCACTTCCCATCTATTTTATGGAAATTACAAAGTATTCCAAGTTTTAACCATAGCAGTAATTTAAATAATTATTTAATATCAGATGTGCAGTGCTGATATTGAAAGGGTAAAAGGCTCTGGAACCATAAGGACTACATGCTGGCTACAATCCTTGGTTACACTGCTGATTAGTGATGATTTGGGGAGCTGAAAGAAGCTATACAAAACAAGAAAAGTTTGTGACCTTGATGAGGTTTTTTACAGAAAAGTGCAGTTTTCCAGTCTACATATTTCCAAACAGCTTACCACCAAGAACCTGAAAAACCTGCTTTCATGTAAATCTGTCATAAAATAATACCACTTTTGGCAAGGCACAATCCTGGGGGAAATTCCCAGTCAAATGCTCAGAGCGATAATGATCTAATGAAAAGAAAATTACAATAATGACAGAGAGAAAGAAAATTAAAAAAAAAAAAAGGCTTCTCAAAGGCATACATGCCTAACTTTGGAGGAGAGGTGAAAAAAGGGGGGGAATCCCTCACAAACACACCAAAAAGTCCATCAGGCTTTTCTCCCACTGTGATCTGGTTAAATGAGGAACCTGCTTAGGGTTACCTCCAAACTCTACCTATATATTTGCCAACATTTTCAAAGCTATGCTTACACCATACCCTTAAATCAATAGCACAAGAGCTCTTAGTCACTTCAAGTGATGAAGTCCAAAGCACTGGATGGAATACCAGTTTTCTGAAGCTAAACCCTAGAAACGTGATTATGGATAGTGAAAGATCTCTCAGGTGTGAGCACACCTCACATCTGATGCAGCTTAATTCCTGGCTGCCAGTGAGCCTGTCTGGCTCTTCTGCTGGAAGAACACCTTTGGCTGTTCTTCCTTTAGATCTGCCTGGTGATGATGCCAAGGGGTGATCCTCACTGTGGCCACCCCTCCCTAGGATGCAGCAGCAGGAAGATGCTGTCCAATGAGGGAGGGTAAGCAACAGGCAAACATGACCATAGTACAGACAGCCTCCTCATCAAGCAGGCCACAGTCCTGCTGTGCCTGCATGGCAGCCCCACACACAGCATGACCCATCCAGAGAGCCCAGGCAGAAGTAGCAGGGTGGAAACAAACCTAAAACATAGGACTGAAGTTTATCCAGAAAGCACCACTGAAGGCAAACAACATTAAAAATAGGTTTGAATCTACCCAAGAGACAAGATCACAACACAACTCACAGAAGAACAGGCTTCCCAGGCATGAGCTTCAGATGAGCCCTGACCAATAGGCTGCGGCTATAGGTGAATGTCCCAGGAGGGGCTGGTCAGGGCAGTTAAAGTATATTATGCTCTCAAGGAGCTGCCATTTGTATTATAGAAAAAAAAATACTAAGGAAGGCTGCACTATCTCCAGGAATATTTGAAGATATAGTGAGAGGGTTCTTGAGTCCAGCCTCTTCAGTGTATGTACTAAATACACTTCTTATTTATAAATTAAAATATCATTAAAAGAACTAAATTGATGAGCTTATCTAAGTCTTCCATTGTGGAAAACTGTAGCTAATATTGATACCTTGACTTCGTCCCACTCAGGCTTCAGGCAATGATATGTTAGGGGAAGAATGGCAATATGTACTGATTTATATCCTCTTATCTGCAGACAGATCTTGCGAACTGGAATTGTGCACTAATGTCTCACATCAGTAGTTAGAAAACATGATGAGGCATATAGAGCTGACCTTTATCCCATGGTTAGTAAAAATATAACAGATGCCTGCTTTGTTGAACCTGAAGAATATGAGACTGTATGAGAGGACCTGAGTAACTGCCATAAAGTCAGGAGTTCAAAACAATGCTGGCAGAGGACCTCATGGCATAAAGCTCTTCTGGGAGAGAGAATGTGTGTGTCTCCCCGTGTGTGTTAAGGGGAAAGAGAAGTCTTTCTAAACTGAGAATGGAACAGTAACATTTTTGAGGAAGACAGGGTAGAGGTAGGAGAATAGAAGGGTTTGCAAAATCATATCCAGGCTAATGAATTGGAATTTCACTGCTTCTTTATTTTCAGCCAAACAACTTGATGAAGGAGACTGGGATCCATGAATCATCAAGAAAAAAAATGAGTCAAAACAATTTCCACAGGGATGAAAAGGAAGATATAAAGAGTTCAAGATCTGTCACAAGCACAACTTAAAGGGACTCCTTGAAATGACAGCAACTATTCCAAGTTGGATGTTTAATTCTCTCCAGGTAATGTATAGGGCATGTTTTTGAAGGGTATTCACAGTTATTTGTATCCTGGCTCTAGCAGGCTAAGCCAAGAATGGATACAAGAATTTTATCAAAGATCCATTTTCTTACTTCTTTTCCTTCAGCATTTTACCATAGAGAGGGAGAAGGAGTGAAACTTGAGAATAAAGCAAGCAGGCACTTTGTGTCCCTACTGGAGACAGGCACCTACCCAGTTGCTGAGTCTTTAGCACACAGGAATCCAAAGGGTTGCAATTCTTTTTCCAAGCTGTGGGGTCAGAAGGGTGCTGAGGTCACCAAGTCCTATCAAACCCACCAGATGCATTTCAGGAGAGATTTGTTGGTTTTGTTAGTGTAAATGCTTTACTACCAGGATGTATCAGTTCTGCCAGCAGGCATCTGCCTTCCTTGGAAATTTGGATCCTCACAGGGCTCTAGTCCTGGATAGAGATTTTATCAAAATCTGTGTGTGCCAAAGTACAGGCACAGGACAGGTACCTACCCACAGTGCATGTCCTCAGGGAAAACAGACCATCATTTCCTGTGAGAAATCCAGAACAGCTTCCAAACTATACCACTTTCTTTACCTGCATCTGGATGGAAAAGATTGAGTTACTGCTTTTTAGATCACATCTGCATTTTGTTCCAAAAGTCTCATAGCTCACAGCTCTAATAACAGATGAGGTCTCTTCACAGACTACCTACTGTTAGTCAGAGTCATCTTTCCTGGCTTTGTAATTACAGACTGTGGGAGGACTTGGACTTCATAGCAGCCTTCAGAGTGCTTTGGTGTGAGAGGAGAGGTATGTCTTTCCATCAGCTCAAAGGTCAGGGGATGTGAGGAAGTTGTACACCAAGCTCTGGCTTTGACTATATATAAGGAAGAGGGAAAGCAGCCATTAGGGACATGTGGCAAAAATAATTGGAGCTAGAGGTATTAGATTCAGCAAGGCACATGGCTGCCAGACCCAGCAGGGAGTGTTGGGAGATGCGGGATGAGCTCTGGACTTTGGCGGGCTGTCAGGGCACTTTAGTATAGTTGTGCACTGAAATTCTTGGGGAACTGAACTGAGGAAGATAATTGCTATGTAAAATGAATCTAATAAAACAAAACACAATACAAAGAGAAAACTTAAAATCGTCCAAGATGCCAATAATAAGGTGCAAAGTTTGTATACCCTAAGAGGGTGCATTCAGACAAATCAATGAGATCTTATTTCTAAGGAATAAATGGTAAAGGTTTCTTACCACAAGGTTCCAAATTCTAACACTTTCAGCAGAGAATGAAGTCACCATCTGTTTCATGAGGGAATTCAAACAATCTTATTTTGATCTATGAACATTTTGTCTACCGTACCACAAAGGAGCAAAGCAAAAGAGGAACATCCACTCCTTGTTTGTTGTAGGGAAATACAGAAAATGCAAAATTAAAACTAGTAAGTCTGAAGATATTACAGTAATAGAGGTCATAAGTAAACAATCTAATAAAGTCTTGCATTTCTTAAATGAGTCAGACTTCTTGGCAGCCTCCCATGTGAGTGGTGAGGCCCAAGACAGTTTACCTCCTAAGATAGCAAGCAGATAAGACAGTGTAAGTGATGATTAGAGATATAAAATGTCCAGCATGAGGTGGGAACAAGGGAGAGTAAAAAACAGCCAGTCTCAATTTAAAGAAAATATAAAGCAAATAGCCTATGCAGACAGTGAATACACAGAGGTGCAAAGACTGAGAGTGTCACCAAACTGGCAGTGATACTTCACGTCTGCACAAATGCAGAGAAATCTAGTTGGAATTTGTTTCTCTATGTGTAGGAATACTTTATATTAAACATAGCATTGAGATACCAAAGAAAACAGAAAATGTTAAGCCTGTAAACCAAGAGCAGCAAAATCATGCCAGCACAGCAGCTATTTCATATACAATTACTGTAGCATATTACAGGTTTGGTAGCTGAATCAGCAGAGCCTTCAGAATGGAAACCCATGAAATGTAAATCTGTGTAAGGCTTATTTGCTATCCCACATCCCTTATTCTCTAGAACTGCAAAAATCTGTTAGTGAAGACATCTGAAAGAGATGTTGCTAGAAAAAGGGTTTTGATTCACCATGTGCTTTGATTTTATGGTTCTAAGTTTTTAGTATTCCATGGTAAATATCACAAGAGCCATACACTAAGAAAACTTCTTTGTTGTGGTGGTGACCTATTTTTCCTGAATCATCTGATATTTTTAGAAAATGAGAAAAACACGTATTTTTCTGATAGGTGGTATCAACTTCCATGGAAAAATCACATTTTTCACATCCCAAGAAGGAACAACATTTCACTATGTCAATGTAGCTTTTGTAATATTCCAAAACCATTTACAAATGTCTATTAAAAATCTAACAAATACTGTAATTTCTTATTATAAAGCCAGAGAATTCTTACCAGCACACAGAGAATTTTCTTCTCAACATAAACTATTATTTTTTCATAGACTTTCTTTGAATAAGCCAAAAAATACATTTTCAAACTAATTAACATGAAATTGCTTGGGGTATAATATAAAAAAAATCAATCAGAATCCATCAGAAACAGAATCTGAAGATTTATTACTGAAATAAAGCAAACAAAGCAAACAAAAACCTCTACAACAGAACACCAGAAATATAAAAACAAACATGAATTTAGTTTTAGCTAAGCAGCTTCAGATGTTACCGTTTTGTGTTCATTCCAATAGAAATAACGTATCATTGCAGCTGATATGTGTGAGGCTCAAATGAACAAGGTTCCTTAAGACAACCACAGAAGCAGTCCAGTTCCTTGTTTATCTTGGCCAAGGGTCATCTTTTATATGTGCTTGTGTCAAAAAATTTCCTTCCACGTAGTATGAACTACTGTCTCTATTCACCTGCTACATTTTTCTGTTGGTGATCACTGGTTTGATATGTGCTGATCAAGCTGGTTCACTTTTAGGACTATCTCATTTGATTTAAGGCAATTGAGAAAATGCCAACCATTGTAAGAAAGGGATTACCTGAAACACTGAATCTAATTGAACAGAATTGTTTGCCCCCTGAATTTCATAGATAACTGTCAAAACAGCAATGGCACTAAAACTAGTTTCAGGCATGACTGTTCTTTATAGTTATGCCTGTTTTTTATGGCAAAAGGGGAAGCAAACTTCCCAGAGTATTTAAAGCAGATGATTCTTCAAAAGCAGCCTCCAGATTTTACTTAAGTAATATTTTTCACTTACTATAAGCCCAAACCAACTTTACTTTTCCATGCAATCTATCTGTGGTGTCTATTAAGCATATTTTCCATCTTGGTTTTTTGTTTGCTGGTTTGCTAGTGGTTTTGTTTGTTATTTTGCTGGGCTTTTTTATATAGCAAAAAGCAATATAGAATCTGACATAAATCACATGGGTTTAGGATACATTATATGAATTATACACAATAAAACCATAAAGACATTTTAAGTAAGCTTTCTTAAAACTGCCTAAAAATGAGAGCAAATTATTATAGTCTCTGTAAAGACAACACTTCTCCAGGAAAATGGTGGAATCACCATCCCTACAAAGCACACGGATTTGGCATTTGGGGATATGGTCTAGTGGTGAACACTGTGTTGCCAGGTAAATTATTGGACTCGATGATCTTAGTGGTTTTTTTCAACCTTAATGAGTCTATGATTTGACCATGAAAGGAGAGCTCACAATCACAGCCTAGTTTCCAGAAGTTGCAAGTAGCAGGATAAAAATTGAGATACATATAGAAGACAGTTTAGGAAACCTGAACCAAAAGCTTAAACAATTCCTAATGCAAGAAGCACACACGTTTTACCAGTGAAGTCCTAAACGACTACAGTGATGGTCCTAAACTACGAGACACCAAACCCAGTATTCTGATGTACAAATCCTGTAACACAGTCCTCAAGTCTTTTGCCTAAACAACCAGTAAAATTTTCTTCAATAAAATTTTCCACATCTCTCTGGATTGGTTTCTGCACTATTGATTGGCATGGTGTCATAGTTTAACCCTGGTTAACTGTGCTTCTTCACTTGCCACCGTGCATAAAGATAATTCTACCCCATCCAAAACAAGCACACATGGCAGTAGCTGCTTTGTGCTAATCCTTGTGGAAATAATCAGTCACGTGCTTTTCAACAACACGGGTCGATGGTTCCACTGAGCCAGTGCAATAGAGTAGCACAACTTCATTTCATTTATGGCATTTCCTGGCACTGTTAACATTTTTGTAGGGTTACTTCTGCACTGGTATGCCTGATGCCTTGAGGTCAGACAAAGGCAAGGGTAAAGGAAAGGGCAGAATCATGAAGCTGTGAGCAGGGAAGAGCACTGAACCACTCAACTGCATTTCAGCTTAGAAATTATATAATTGTGTATTGCACTCTAGAGTTGTGTAAGTTACAGACCAAAACAAGTGCTGTACCAACTAAAACAAATACTTTCATTAATGAAAATGAACTATAGTTTGGGTTTGTTTCTTTTTTTCAATTCTAAGGCAATGTCAATCCAGACTGACAGAGTATTTTCTGAAAAGTAAAGGTATCCAGAATTTTAAGCTCTTCTCAGCTTAAAAGAGCTTTAAACTTTTAACCTCCTCTCTCCCTAATGCAATTCTCTCATCTTCCTGAATCTGTTATGACCCCACAGCACAAACACACAGCTTCAGACATCCTGCACCAGGAGAGTTGAGTTTCACCTACACTCCATTGTGTTCTGTATGTTACCTTCAGGGCCACTGCACCTTTTCTTTTTTTTTTTTTTTTTCCTTTTGTCTGTTTGTTTGTTTGCTTGCTTGCTTTCAATATGTGATGCATGAAGCAGTCTGAATAACAGCAGGTAAACTTCATATAGGAAAAAAACTTAAATTGTTCAGTTGTTCACTTTAACCCACAAAGGTCTGAGGGGTTTTTTTTCAGTGTGAAGAGTTTAGAAGAATGATTTAGGGACATTTGTGTCCATTTATGCTTCAGAATTTTTATAGAATATGCTATAAAAGTAGGAATTTTTAAATTTTAAATGCTAATTGCAGTTGGAATCCAAACAAAATTTATCCTTCATGGGATGAACATGCATGATCAAAGCAGCTCCAGTTGTTGTTTTGTAAATATATGATAAAGGAGATGAGCTAGATCCAGGATTGTTGCTTGTATTGCTGTAGTTTTTACAACCAGCCTCTTGTAACAGACATCTCACACATATTTTGCAACAAGGAGACAACTCTTGACTGAAACAATTTGCAGCAATTGTTAAATTGGAGAAATGAAGATAGAAAGATTACAGGCAAGTGTTATAAAGACATTTGGAAACAGAAGTCTATGTTGTTTACTCCGAAGCAAATATAGATACTGTCATTCCAAATGTTCTACATGTAAATGAAACAGCTCATACAGCACAAATCTACCTGGAATAAGAATATCCACCAAAGTTAAAGACCCAGTCGTGAAATTAATTTAATAGTAGAGAAGTGGGATGAGAAAGGTAATGCAGGTTTATAAACATACTGCTGACTCAGCATCCTGCTCCTGTCCCACTTAAGGCCTCCTATCCAGAATGAATCCTAACAAAATCTGTGACATGATATGACATCACCTCAGGCTGCATAAGTATAATGAAAAGAGCTGTTTGTTGGAGAGGAGGAAAAATTTCCATCAGGAAGTAACTTACTTTTTTTTAAAATTACTTTCTTGTTTAATAAGTAGACGATGTGACCTACGTCTGCTTACAAAGTTCCCAATCAACATTTTCTGTTCCACATCACATAACACCAGAGACCAAAGTCAGGGCATCTCATCACTGTAAGAACCCCCAGACAGGCCTTCTCTTTAGATTAAGTGAGGAAGACAGCCTGTTGCCCAAAGCACTGCAGATTGGCAGGCCTTCTCTTGGTCTTTGGATGAGAAATACTGTTCCTCTGGCATATATCCATTTCTGGTTCTGTTTACACTCTCTGTTTTGTCTCTCTTCCTCAGCAATCTGAAGCCATAAGGCTAGCATTGCCTTTGAAAAGTCCTAAATAATATGGTTGGAAGGTTCTGCTATTGCCTGGAGGATGTTGTTTCATTATGGGCACTACTGTTTCACTTAGTCCACAAACTGGTTTTCCATGTTTCTGTTACCACAATACTGTATGATTATGGTTCTTTTAATTGGCTTCAAGCAACCATACTTTTTACAAAATAGAACCTCTTCTCCATTAAAAGGGGATTACATCGATTTATTTAAGCAGATGAGTGAGAACTGTACAATTTATCCTTAATATTAATCTCCTGACACAGAATCATGTTCACACAATCACTGCCTTTACTGAAATGCCCATCAGAGCAAGAGAAAAATCAGAATCGTAAAGTTATGACTCTAATTCTGAGCTCAAAAGACATGAATTAGTTTCATGCTTTGTCACAGACTTCCAGTGAGACCATGAACAAGTCATTTAAGTCATCTGCTTCAGGTTTCTCCCAGAATGGTTCCCTACTTCCTCATAGCACTGGTAAGACAAAGTGCTGTCTGTGCAGCCTGATTGTCTATGACAGTCACTGCTTTTTTTTCTAAAATCCTGCATGATAGATATTATAAAGACACAGCAGTTCAAAATAGTATTTCAAAACAGAATCTCCAAAATGGTATAATCTTCATAAAAGGTATCTGAACTTATTACACAGTAGCTGCCATGAAATTTCCAGACATAAGTCTAGGATAAAAAAAAACATTAGAAATACTTGTGTTGTTAAGATCAAAGTCACACCACTGATTACTTTACAAGTTTGTGAGTGCTCAGGGTAAAAAATTAAATATTAAAATTATTTAAAATCTCTAATTCTAGATATATGCACAAAAGAGTACACTTCCATATGTGATTGTAGCTTTAAAATTTCCCAACCTTTCAGATATGTAGATATTGTTATTGCTTCAAAATGTTTTCTTGAAAAGACAGACTAATTCTCCATTGTGAAATTCCCTGGCTGCATGAAATCCTACCACTCTTCTCATAAACTGTGAACACAACTCTAAGCTCAGCAGGATTTCTTCTAAATCTGGGATCCTTCTCCTTTGCATCAGATTGAGATGTAGAAATCAAGAAAAACTCAACAGCATTTTTTTCCAAGCACAAAGTGAGACCTCACTTTGAAGTGGCAAGGGTGTAGGAAGTGGAAACATACTTGTTTGTTCTAAAGACAGATGGGTAAATGCTCATTTTGAGAAATCAGTGAAAAGCTCCCTTCTGCCACACAAGGAACTGTACAGAGTTGCAAGAAAATCTACAGTAACTTAAATACTGGGATGAAAATGTTTGAGGTATTGGCTCATCAGAAGCTTAAATGCTTGAAGGAAATATTGGAACAATCTTAATATGTGGGGAGGAAAAAACCCCCACTTGTTATTCTAGCAAACCAGAGACTTCAATAAAAAAATTACAAACTAAAGCATCTTTGGACAAGGACAGGTTACTCAATGAGTATTTGGTGTTAGAATGACAAAACCAAAGTAAGAAATATTTAATAAAGCTGATTTTTTTAAAACTAAAAGCCCACTGAAAATAGTCAAAACTTCTCTTTATTTTAATAAACTTTCAATAAGGCCTAATTAAGCTTAGTCTTTGAAAAGATAGATTAAAATGTGAATGGCCAAGACGTCATAGCCTTGCAAGACAAATGCTGGGATTTCAATCATGTTTTCAGTTTTAAATGAATCTGATTAATTTCTCACGTGTGGGAGCTATCAGTAGGATACAAAATAGGGCAATTCAAAGAGATGTCATAACCTGAAAATCAGGGGATGAGAAGAAGTTGAGAGATTTTCTATTTTACAGGAAATACTAGTATTTCTCAGGGACAAGGATGAACTAGAAAATATTCTATGAAAAAAATGCATTTCTGTTTTGGTTTATACCTTTTATGAATAAATGTGACTATTCCAAAAATTAAGTATGCTTATCACCAGCCATTTCTCCTAGTATAACCCAAATCTCTCATGCTGCAATTTGAACCGAATACCTTTTGTCTGAGCATGTAAACCAAATACTCCCCTCTGAAGCAGCTTTGTATCACTTAGTATACTCATAGTATTCTCTCTGCATAAAGCACACATTCTTTCAGCATTTCCTCTTGTTTCCTAGATCTCTGATCAGTATCACTGCTCCCTGCTTATCCCCCTCCACCTAGTCCACATCCTTGAACTACCATATCCAAAAAGAGGAAAAAGTTGTCTAGCCCAGAGCTTAATTAATAATGAAGTTGATTGAAAATATGCCTTTTTGCAATGATATAACACTGTTAATTCAATTTCAGCTTGTTCACCTGCTATAACCTCAACATATATAAAACATAAAAAACTTCTATTGAAACAGTTGCTCAAGGCATCATAAGGAGCAACTGTTATTTAAACTGCTTATTTCGAGAGCAGTCTCTTCTTTCATAGCAGTACTTCTTTTAGATATGGTTCTGCCTCCTGGGAAAGCATAAAGAATTATCTCTAGGGGATTCTAATTAAATGAAAAATATTATTGCTCTATTGAAATAAAGATTGCAAAAGTAGTTGAATAGGGCAAGAGTTCTCAGAAAAGCAGATTTCAGAAAACAGGAAGATGGTAAATAAATTAATTCTCTGAATGAATTTGAAGGAGTACAGGTAGGACTACAGAAAGGTTATTTTGTAAGCAAAACTGTAAAACAGTAAAAGCCACACAGTAGGAGTAGCAGACACAATTATGTCTGTACTGAGAGCTCTTCAGTAACTTGGACCAATGAAGAATGAATCATACAGAAACTTAAAGGGAGGATGAACATAAGAAACCAAAGGACACATCAATAAAAGCAAAGATGTGAGTGGATGTAATGTGACACAAAGAGTTAGGCAAAAAAAGTTTTTGCAGTAAGAAAAAAATGGAAGACAAAGGGAATAGTGAAAATATTTTTGAGAAAAAAAAGATGCTGAGGAAGTGAAAATACCTACTGCCCTGCCCTGCTGAGTGCCCTGTCTTGCTGAGATTTCCCAAAGAGATCTAAGTTTAAATTTTCATTTATCAAAACTAGTCATGATGAAATAGAAAATACTGTTAGTATCCGAATTAAAAATCATTTTGACAAATCAGTAAGACAACTAGTTTTATCTTACTGGGTTTGGAACAAATAACAATGTGCAATGGTGAAAAGAGAAAATAAAATTCAGAATACACAAAATACAGAATGAGAAATATTTAGCTATATGGCGGGGACAGATTTGACCTAGGGAAGCAGGATGAAGGAAAAAAAATGTCAGAAAAAGACAATCATTGTTCTTCCATGTACAAGGGAGAAGAAAAAGAAGAAATATTGACAGCAGAGGTCAGACCTGGAGAAGCTTTTCAGCAGTGTGGTGAAACAACAGAGGATACTATTTGAACAAACTAAGAAAATATCACATTGAGAACAAGAGGCAATAAAGTTCTTTCTCAGGGATGTTTTAGGAGAGAAAATTCATATTATATGTCTCCTTTGATCCTCTCTTAAATTTCTATATTTTCAGAAATGTAGGGAAGAGGGGGGAGATCATTACAATAAACCAATATAGAATATTTTTTTTTCCAATACAAGGAGGAGAGAGCTACAAAATGTATAATTTTTGGCAATGTCTTATTTAATTTCAGAATTCCAGATTAGGAGCATCTGCTTTCTAAGGTATCTGTCTTCAGCCAGTATCATTTGCATAATTATAGTGCTAGACAAGGACCACACAGAAGCAAAACAGACTAATAGCAAAATAGACTAACAGCAATTTGAATCACAGCTTGATTTCCCATGGTTCTGAGAAACACCAGGTAGTTTTTTGGCCATATGTAAAATAGACTGAGGATAATCTCTTCCTCTTCTCCCAAATACGGGTTCATCATTAGGCAATACTCAATTTTTTAAGTTACTGATACGAAAAATGAAACCTGAATTGGTTTACATCATAGAAAATATAATTTCAACACTTGCAGACTATCTTCTATTCAAGTCTTTGCAATCACGTGAAAAATTACCCAGGTTGGCTATCATAGCCTAGTTTAATAGTTTTTTATATGTGTGATTTGTTTATTTTTAAATATATTTGTAATATATCTGACATGACTATCAATACATTTCTGGTTATACACTCTATGAAACTCAAAACCAAGAGGGCTTTAACTCAAACAAAAGAAATTACCCCGAGGATTAAAGTATAAGGACAGATAGCTATTCCACTATCTACAGGAGGGATACCCTGTTGTTCCCTTAATGTAACGAAAACATTATGAATTAAATAAAAAATGAAACACTGATGAGAAGAGGACAGAGTTCAAAGAAAGAGCATATTTCCCTTGTTCACATGAAGATCTATTGTGCATTCATAGATGGAGCCATGAAAAACAGACTTCACTTTCTATTTGATCTATTTTTTTCCTAAAACAAGAAGCACTTTCTTACTTTTGGCAGTAAACACCTCAATATCTTGGAAGTTACAATGTAAGTCACATATTTTAGAGGATGAAGAGGAAAAATCCATGTCACAGCAGTTATCAATTACACAGTAAATGGAAAAACCTCCCTAAAAACAGAGTTCCTATATAAAGAAAGAATAAGAACATACTTAGCTAAAATATTCTCTAGAAGTTTAATGTTGCACTATATTTCTTTTATGCATTTTGAGATTTACTGAGATAGTTATCCCTAATTTATTCTAGGATGATAATTTTGCGATAAATCCTCAAGGGGACACTGGTATTGTACAATAGGTATTTTAGCAAACTTCCAAGTGTAGACAAGTTTATGGAAGTAGCTTGCTCCTGCATTATTAATCTGTCTCCATTTCCCTACCTGTAAAAAGAAAAATATATTTTGCTGCATGTATTCTGTTCTAAATCTGACACAAACACGCAGAATCATAGCCTGTGTCTTTCATCCTAGGACTGCTACTCAGTGATTCTCACATAAATTACTTGACTAGTTGTCAGAGAAGAGCAGGATTAGAAAACATCCTTGTAGGCTTTAATGAGTAGGCACATGAATTATTCTTTCCTTATATACCATAAAGAATACCTTTTTTCTGGATTCAGGCAGAACTCATAAGATCAGAACTACTTATTCCTATCAAGACCTAGGCACTTCTGACTATGTACAAAAGCAGAGCTTTAGGTAACAGAGAATTAAAAAAAAAATTCTGGTTAACAAATTATTGACTTAGTTTCTGGTTTATGTACTTCTGTAAACACATAATTAGATTGGTGAAAAAGATACTTAAAGATTAACTTCAAAATGGCATTTAATCAGTATTTTCTTTGGAATTGCATTACTTTCTGGGTAAAATTTTCTGCAATTAAATTTAGTTTTCAAGGTAGGGCTTGCTTTTGAGAAATCCATGTGTCATCCAACATTTCTATCGCTGTGTTTAACCTGGCCTAGTCCAGATTTAGCTTTCTGGACAGAATCTAGCCTTGGCAAAATGCTTGCACTCTCTATGGCTGCCAAGAGGCTTGCAAGATTTGCCCTTTGGATGGGCATTTCCACTGTGCTCTTTCTGCACAGGGAAGTACTAGCAATAGGCTGACCCTGCTCATTACTAGTGCCCACTGTCAAGAGCTGCTAATGAAGTCCCTTCGATTCCCACAGGTGCTCTGCTAGGACAGATCAAGCAGATAGAGAAGATGACATTGTATCATAAAAAGCCTTCCCAGTTATCTGCTGAGTCAACCTAAATGCAAATTATGTGCTAGAGAGTACTGACTGCTAAGGACTTCAGTCTTCTGGTGAATGGTAACTAATGAGAGCATGCAAGAGCTCTTGGCCCCACTGACATTTGTGTCATATCTTACAAACAGACATAGCAGAGATAAACTAGTATCTTCTTCTACTGTGTGCACAGCATGCAAGTTACAATTGCTACTTCAAATTTACAGAGTGAGGTATGAAGATAAGTCAGAAATCAATAATGACCTTTCCTTTAAAGACCTTACATACCTGCAAATCATATTAAACTACTAGCTGGCAAAAATGATGCCATCTCTGATTTGGCTCCTGAAAACTCAAGAGGCATAGAAAAGACTTTATATGCGACACCAGTTGCTGTCTCCTGAGGTCTGTTTCCCCTACTCAGTATGGCTGCAATTGGCATCCATCTGGTTTCAATGCAGTAGAGGTACACATGATAAAGCAGACAGCAGAGATGTCTGTCCACTTTCCTTCTCTTGTTAAGCTTTCTTGGCATCCTTTCTACCACAAAAGTTACTGAGCTTCCTTCAGGTACTTCTGTAATTGCTGTCTCTTGATATCTATACAGTGTGCAGTCACCAGACATCCACTTTGACCCAAACATTGTGCAAAGGTGTAGCACAGGGCTGAGCTGCCTTTTAGCTGCTCATCTAGATCATGTAATCACCCAGCTCTTATCTGGCACTAACTTGCAGTTTGTTGACTTAGGGCAGGACCAGAATTTGCTTACATCTGCTATAGCCTGTTTCTTCTTTCATGTTCAAAGTGATACAAGTGACAAGGCTAGTAAGGAAGGCATCCACTTAGGGAACCAGATCCTGCATATGAAAGAATAATCGTGGATAATGATGTGAAAATTTTATTTCCTGGTGTTCACTTTGACGATGATTCTCATAGTCCCGTTGTTTACTTACTTAAATAAACTATAATCAATAATGTACAGAAGTCACTTTCAGAAAAATACGGGCAAGTGGCCATAACAGAATCTAACCAAAGAATACATGAATCAAATTTCAATTAAGATGATACATCTACTACCTCTCAGATGCTTTGTTTCCAAATTGAAAATTAAAGAATGGAGGTATTTCTCTACTGTATATAGACATGGAGAGTGATCCAAAGATTTTTCATGCTGAGTGGAACTCGCAAAAGCTTCAAGAAGAAATGCAAGGCAAAGTGTCATCTGAAGTTTGCCCCTTCTAGAGATAACACTGTGAACCAAGACATCAGGTTCTTAACATTCATCTTTCCTACTTTATAGGCTAATACTTTCGGTACTAGGATGTGTAAATCAGTCCTCATTACCTTGCTATGATTTTTAAGCTGACACCTCTACTGCTTCCCATGGAATGCTGAGTGTCCTTCATCTGCTCAGTCATGGGTACTGTATCCATCCCATCTGGAAGCTGAGAGCTGCTTGTTTCCAGTGTCTGCAACTCACATGGTGTCAGACACCTACTTCTTGAGGTAAATGCTATTTTGAGCATACCAGAAGGCAGAACCACAGCCAGTTAGGGAATATTCATATTTAACCCAGAAGTACCCAGGAGGCTTAAGCAAACATAGCATAAGAGTTACTAAACATGATTTGTAATTTCAGCTTTGAACTTCACTGTTTGAAGCTTCTCCAAACCACTTGGAGCTAACTCATGTATTAAAAACACTGCATTTTTTTCCAAGAAAGTTTACCAATCTGTAATTATTGATGACACTCTGAAACACTGATAGGAATGCACATGTGAGTTGACCTTTCTGCACAGAGACCAATATTTCAGGATAATATGGTCTGTACACACTAAATTACAAGGCGTGGTTTCCAAACGATGGTTTTGTCTAGCTACTCTCCTCCTCTGACAATGTTAACTTGCAGTCAAAATACCCAAACCAACAAAACAAACAGAACATATTGGCTGCTATGTCATTTAACAGTCAGCTAACAACATGAGACTGTATTCCAGACAGAGTAGTATTACTTTCAGTTTATACATGCAATTAAATAAAAAAAACTTAGACTTACTTTTCTTATGATTTTTTTTTTTAATTTAACACTGTTCACCAATATAAACTTAGCATGTAGCACCTTAAATTAATAAGGAGAAACTGAAAACTTTTAATAGAATTTATCCTAGCAAGTTCCTGGGAATCTTGGCAATTCCCAAGAAGAAACCTATGGGAAACTTAAGTAAAACAAGCTCTTTAGAGAGCTAAAACAAATTCAATTACTGTTTTAAAAATTGCTTGAATTAGGTTTTCTATTCTAATAATATTTTCTATTCTAGATAGAGTTAATCTTGTACACTTGAGCAGTTCAAGAGGACTTATAAGCATCAGTGTCCTTGTACTTTTCTGCCTATAATCTCACAGTCTCTCAAGGGAAAGCAGCAATTCTCAGAAGACAGAACTGCCACACAGCTCTACAAGTAATTTTCCCATACTTGTGTACATTGAGGCAGAAGAAATAACAAGGAAGCTGGCAGAGCCTCTACCCTAAAATATCCTCTAGTAGATAAGAGACACTCACGGTCCTTCTCTGCATTAACTGCCTGGATTAATAGCATCTAACAGAGGACAGAGCCATAAATGTTGGGGACTGCACGTGCAGCCCTCTCCTCACACTACGAGTAGGGAATAGGTGCTGCTGTTTGCAGTACTGAGACACACCTTTCCTCTCCTCTTCCCAGGCTGCCTAGAAAAAGGCCTGAGGTATCCTCTAGAGTCACATTAGGGCCACTGTCTGGAAATCACAGTTCAGTGTTTACATTTAAGATGAAGGAGAAATCCACAGTAATTGATCTGACCTCATTAGCATGTCAGATATTAAAATAAGCTTAGAATAACAAACATAGAAGTTGATAAAACAGGACAAAGCTCCCTTGGGCTCAGAATGAAAAGGTGTCCCATTTTTCATTCATTTCTTCACAGCTAGTAAAAACACCAGGCTAACTCATTTACTAGAGCCCTCTACTTGAAGAACTGGTGCTTCTACCTACTCAGGTGTCTAAATTGTATTTCAGTACGGTTCACTCTCTTCTAGCATACTATTAGTTTATAAGAAAAATGCTGTTTTGGAAAGCTTAGGTTTCTCCCCAGTTTCTCCCATATTTTCAAGTTATGAAACTTACTGTTTCTACCAGGGCACTGTGCAAGAACCTTCTAAGGGAAAGAAAAGAATAATGAAACCAGACCAAATACAGTTCTATCATGCTTACAATAAAGTTTGGGCCTCTACGTTTCCCAAACACATCTTCAAATACCTCGTTTTCTTTAGAAAGCCGCAAGCTACAAGGTCCCACCTAACTCCGACACAAAACACACCCTAGGACTTTTCCTTCCATCAAGATTTTTTTTGTTAATTGAACTCTTCAAGTGTGCCAGATCCCTCATTTACCAGATCCTCCCCCAGATGCAGCCATAAATGCTCATTAAGCTCCCAGGTTAACTATAAAACTTTTCTCTGCCAGTGGAAGATAATGTAGGATTGTGTGTTAATTTGGCCACACATTCCTTTATGAAGCAAAGACGATTCTTAACAAATCTATTTCCTTATAAAAAAAGGCTTTTTCTGAGAAAAGGGAACAGTAGAACTAGTAGAATTTTTACATGAACTTTGATACACTAAGAAATTCTCAGTTTGGTTGAGAAAGATATGGATTATTCTGAGAAACATGGAACCAGTTAAATGGATAATGGTAAGTTACTTGGAGGGAATATGCCACTAATATTGGTGTCATTAATATTTCCACTCATGATCTTGATACCAAAGCAGCAATGAGTTTATGGAACTTCTTAGGATGAGAACATTAAATTATAAAAAATCAGTCATCCTGATTACCAGTATAAGTACTCTCAACTAAAATGCTTACTACATGTTTTTGGGACCAACAAATGTTTCTGTTTTCACTTTGGAATCTGCTAGTTGAGGACAGGAAAAGAAAGATCTAAGAGACTCAGTGAAGCACAGTAGTAATTTTGCTGTGGAATAGACAAATGCAATCTTCATCAAAGGTGTTTAGTTCAATAACATAGTCATTAAAGCGACTGAACAAGGTCTTGCATATAATTTCAGTAAACTATGATAAAGTAAGATCAAATCAGACTTAGGGATCTAGACAAGAACAACAAGAATAAAGAAGGAAATTAATATTTTATTATATGACAGAAAGCTTTATTTCAGGTATTGTATGGAACAGTTAAGAGATGACATTATTGCATTCTAAAACTACATCAAAGAATAAACATGGTAGAAGACAAAGAATGTTTTCATTTACAGATGACATTGAAGAGAGAACAACTGTGCCTAAAATGACACTGTGAATATATATATATGGAAAATTAGGTTTTTAACAGTCAGAAAAAAGATCTATTTGGAACATCCATATAATAGTTCAGCTGGATTCTATATGAAGTTTATTAGTTCATAAGTAAAATTACATGCTACTGCCTGAAAAAGCATGGAAATAAGCGGCCGTTTTCAGTCTTATTCCTCCTATTATTAGAAAAAAAGGAAAGATGTTAATGAGCAGAGTATTGTGATCACTATGAATTAAAAAGAGACTTCAATGGGTCTACTTAGTATCAACACTGACAGCTAACTCTGATACTGTCCTGAGGAGGTCTAAACTTTGTAAAAACTGAGAATTATTTTTTCACTTCAACAAATTCTGCAGGCTGTATTAGAATAAATGGCAGCATCTCTTCTGCATTTTTGACACTCACAAAAATCTATTGTGAATACAAAGAAGTTTTGACGAACAGTTAACAAGTGTGAAAAAGACAAATTATATCAAGGAATTACAGCATGTAGGAGCTTTGAGCCTTCCCACACTTTGATATTCAACTGTGTAAACACAGAGACGATGATTTGGTAGGAGTGTGTGCAAGGCTGTCTTGAAAGCCATTTTTGGCTATCCTGAAGTACAATTACTTTCATGGACATGCCTTGATGGTTGTTTCCAATTGAGTTGCTGCCGACTTGAAGGTGTGTTTACAAACTGCTCTTCTTAAATCCAGTATGTGCATTTGTATACATACCTACATACTGACAAGGTATGTCTGGATAAACCACTCCAGATAAACATACAGGAATCAACCAAAGTGTTTCTGTTTACTGTGATAAGCCCACTCACATACTTGTAAAAACCCAAGTTTGCTGCAGAAACCAGGCTTGCAGTTTCCTGATGCTCGTCTTTGGGATAAATTAGGCTCAGCTGTATCCCTTTCATGGCAACCAAGCGCCATGGCAGAAGACGGACGTTCCCACGTTTGTTTCTGCCCGTCCCTCAGGGCGCTGCCCCGCCGCAGGGCGAACCGGCCCACGGGGCAGGCTGCCCAGGGCCGTGCTGGTGCCAGCAGGATCCCCTGGCAGAGCAGGCCCGCCCGGGCTGGCTGCCTCCGGCCGCGGCCGCCGCGGCTCTTCCACGGGTGGCAGGAGCCCCCGGGCTGGCAGCGCTCCTGCTCCGCTTCACCCCAACACAAACCGGCCTCCTCCCCGCGCACCCTGCGCAATGCCCCTACGCCTCCGTGCCCTGGTGGTGGATCCTCCTTCCCGACTTTGCTCTGGACGTCCCAAAGCCGCTGGCAAAAGAGGAGGCGAGCCCGGGTCTCGCACAGCCGTACAGACCCTATGGCTCGGAGCGGGCCGCAGCGGCCCGAGGCCGCGCTGCCGCTGGAGGGCAGAGCGCGGCGGGGCGGCGAGCGAGGGGCGGGCACTACCGGGCCGCGTCCCCGGCGTGTGAGCATGCCGCGCCGGGAGGAGGAGGAATTCCTCGGCCGGGCCGGGGGAGGTTCGCACTGGAGTTAGCGCCGGGCTGGGAGGAAGAGCGAGCGCTGCCGGAAGCGGCGGAGCGGCGGCGGCGGCGCTGGGAGCCCGCGGTACCCCGCGGGCAGCGATGTAGCTGGGTGACAGCGGCCGGAGCGCGCCGCCTCCGCTGCCAGCGGGCCGGTGCGGCCGCTCGGGAGCCTCTCCGGGGAGGCGGCAGCCGCGCCTCGTCTCGCCGCTCTCCCCTCTGCCCTGAGCGCCGTCTCTCGGCGCGGCCCTCGCTCCGTTCCTCCCTCCCTCCCTCCGTCGCCGGCCGGGGAGCTGCGGCCGCCACCGCTGCCATGGGGCTGCCCACGCTGGAGTTCAGTGACTCCTACTTGGACAGCCCGGACTTCAGGGAGCGCCTGAAGTGTCACGAGATCGAGCTGGAGAGGACGAACAAGTTCATCAAGGAGCTGATTAAGGACGGGAGCCTTCTCATCGGGGCCCTGCGAAGTGAGTCGGGCGGC
>VXBU01002814.1:33067-91101 GCA_013400315.1 Bombycilla garrulus | reverse complement strand
CCCCGCCGGGACTGCGGGCAGCGCGGGGGCGCCGCCGCCGCCGGGGCGCGGAGCGGCCAGGTGGTCCCGCCCGGGGATGCCGGCAGAGCGCGGGATCGGGGCTGGGGCTGAAAGTCGCTGTGTAGACTCTGTACGGTACGGACCAGGCGTGGAGTGTTGCGGCTGGGTCTCTTTTTGGCACGCTGGCTGCTAGTTGCGTGTCTTTAGATAACGAAGATGTTCGTAGTAAGTGGGCAAAACAAGATAATGAAGTGAATTTATAGGGAGAGTTTATATCTTTCCCCCCATACTCTCGCGTCTTCATGTGCTAGATTTACTTTTATGTATTTTGAAAAGTTCTGAGAGCAGAAATAAACATGAATAGTGTAGTGCTTTTAAAGGTCTGTGAATTGAGCAGTGACAGCTTTCTGGGGCATGACAACTGCAGTCACGGTCTGAAGATCATTAAGTGAAAGCTAGGACTTTCCTAGGACCGTCACTAGACACAGTGTGTCCTCCCGTCCTGTAAACCTTGCCACCTGCTTCTTAAGTCACTTCGGATCTCTCACGTGTTGCCCGAAGTTTACCTTCTCGGAGAGCAGAGAAGTAACTTACAGCATCTCTTTTTGCAACATGTGACAGTCGAAGGAAAGAATCGCGTTAATCTGCCACATTTAGATGGTATTTTTGTAGGGTTAGGGGTTGCAGTACTGCCTGTTAGGTGGACAGGGAACAGGTGTTGCTGTGAGCTCTGTAGCTCTTAAAAACTGTTTCTAACCCGGAGTCTAACCCTAACGTTTGTGTTCTTACATAGGAGGTAAAAATTGTGAGAATTTTATTTGCCCAACAGTAGGGTTGAATTGTACTTATTCATGCATCAACTATATATTTACAGCATTACATTTACATAAAGCAACTATTGTCTTTTTGAGAGGTTTTTTTTTTTGTATAAATACATGTATTTCTGGACACATCTAAGTTTTAGTGAGTAGCTGGGTGCAAGTCAAACATCTTATGTGAATTTATATTAAACTTAATAAATTCCTGAACCCATGCCCACGGGATGTGAGATGACCGAGTACACAGAAATAGTGCTTGTGTGTATATATATATTTTTATGTGTGTGTGTGTATCAGTCTATCTGTATCTCAGGAAACTCATTCATTGGTACAGTTTTCTTTACAGGCAAAAAGGTTTATATGTACTTTAAGTCTTTCTTGTTGCTAAAAAGCTTTCTCTGTGTAACAGAAAGTCTGAGCTTGTTTTAAGTACTAAAAACTTGCTATTACAAACCTGGTCCTATAAAACAGTAAATGTCAGATTAGGATACCACATGAGTACTTTTTTGACCTGGACTAGCACTGAAAACTGACTGCTTTTGGTTCCAGATGAAATGGGAGCAAACACAACTTTCTTCTTAAGCTGTCTGAAGACAGGCTGAGAGGTTGAGGCTGTTAAGCCTGGAGAAGGCTCTGGGAAAACCTTCTTTCAGCTGCCCAGTAACTAAAGAGAGCCATACAAGAACTGGAGACAGGCTTTTTAAAAGGATATGCAGTGAATAGGCCAAGGGGTAATGTGGTTGGTAGGTTTAGATTGGATATTGGGAAGAAATTCTTCACTGTGAGGGTGGTGAGACTCTGTAACAGGTTGCTCAGAGAAACTGTGGATGCCCCCTTTGTGGGAAAGTTCCAGGCCAGGTTGGATGGGCCTTGAGCATCCTGGTCTAGTGGGAGGTGTCCCTGCCCATGGGAGGGGATTTGGATCGTGATGATCTTCAAGGTCCCTTCCACCACAAGCCATTTTATGATTGTCAAAGACAGATTTCAGTAGAACTAATAATGTATTTGAGAAGTAATTTGAACCCTGATTGTGAAGTGAGTAATCCCATTAGTTTTGGGGAGAACACTTATCAGTCCTTGCCGGATTTAGAACAATATTTCTATCTCACGTAATGACTACCTGATTTGTAAGGTCTCATGATTTTTTTTTAGTTCAAATGTTACTATATTTGACACAATGCTTACTGTATCCTATATACAGGTCTAGAATATTGTGTGTCATTCAGCCTTAGATAAATAAAGTTTGGTTTGGTACAGTAAGAAATCTTTGTCCTTTTGTTCATTTCAAATCCCTCAATTTCATGACTGTGTCATTCTTCTATAGAATAATGCCTTGATTCCTGTGTTAGGGCTGCTCAGGAAATATCTGGATTTTTCTTGATAAATTAGTAATCCTGGACTTATGCTCTGAAGACTGTTGTAAACGCTGCAAGGACAGTGTACCTGTTATAGCAAGTAGCGCTATTGTATATTTCTAGAGCACAGAAATTTGACTTGTTTAAGCAAATTAGCTACTCCTACTCACCTTTAAAATCAGTGAAGTGTAAAATACTTAGGCAAGCCTTTTATTTTTCTCAAATTTCTTAAAATGTGTTTGAAAATCAAACTACAAAATAGTTGAGGTCAATGATAACTCTATTATTTTGTTGTTGAATATTTAATGACCTCCAAGCCCGGAAACAAAACAGACATTATTTACCCAGTTTTATCTGTAGATGATCTAGGATTTTTATTTACACATTTTGCAGGATCAGTTCTGATGGGGTAAAAAAATCAGGACTGTGCTGTAGAGCTTCAATGGAAATGAGTTTTGGAACATGTCATCCTGACCATGCTTGGAGAAGAGACAGTGAAAGTGACTTAATGCAGCCAGAAAACACAATAATATTTTAAAGTTTGCTAAATGTAAGTTTTATTATATGAAATGACAGGATGTCCGTGTTTTTTTCAGGTAAAATTAAACTTCTGTATTACAACTGTTACAAAATTTTAATATTTTCACTACTAAGTATTCAAGTTACTGTAACAATGCAATGTTTATAAATACCTGGCAGATTCCACATAAATTGAAGGTAGAACAAATATGCTCAATATAGTATGCAAATATTTTGCATTTTATTTGGAGTGGTCCCAAAATGAGTCAGACTTTATTTTAATGTGGTTTTGCTACGTTAATTCTGGAGAGTGCTGCTTTCCAAGGTGGCATTCTGACCTGTAATACTGCGTTCCATGAAGCAGCAGTTGACTATTGTGAATGCAGTGGGAACTGATAAAGCTAGAATTGTTATAAAATCCTCAGCAGCTTTTTCCTAGCACCTTTTGCACTGTTTCATTGTCTTTCTAAATAAGCAGGATTCTCTGAGTAGCCCAGAACAACACAGATGTTATGTTTCTGTTTAGCTAGGTGTTAGCATCACATCTGCATGGCCCTTGTGCCTCCTTCAGCCTTGTCCTACAGTTAGTATTTATACCGATGGATTATACTTCTTTTTCAAATCAGCTGAGGTACTAAATACATTACTATCTCTTGAATGATTTAATTTATGTATGTAAGATATTACTTGCCCATTATATTAACAATTTAGCTTTTGACAGAGATTTAGCACTGTGTATTGGCATACTTAAGTAGAAGCATATAGTTTTTTAATGCACCCAGAAGAGGGTTTTTGTTGTTAACTTAGGAATTAAGAGGGTTAAAAAACTTTTTAGAAAAAATGGTTTCCTGTTACAGTTGACCTTCTTGATTATTAGGTAACTGCTGATTTCATGATTTCTTCAGTTGTCTAATTTAATAGATTTTTCAGGTACATGTTGAAAGTGCATATGCCTAAATGCTTCACATTGTGAGGTCTGGCGTAGAATAACTCCTAAGGCAGAATTATATGTTTCTTTCTTGTTCTTTCTAGGTTGTTTTCAATTAAAACATCGAGTATGTTTTTTTTCCCTGTACTTTTTGCCAGTCACGTACTTTAAAATTTCTTTGTAGTTTTATTCTGAAAAAGCAACCTAGTCTAGGGTGTTGTCCTGTATATTATGTAGGAAATTCTATTATAGAATTACTTGTATGCTTTTAATTTCCATAACAGGCCTACTGACTTGCCCAAGTTAATGAATATTGTATTTAACAATCCAGAAAAGTGACATTCATCTTGTACAGGTGATCTTACAACTCACTCTATGCAGAAGCCTTCTCTTTCTCCCTCTGATTTATGAGGCCCTCTCCATCTTAAGTCCTATCAAGTTTATTCAAAGATGAGAACTGCCTAAGTTTTGGGTTAAAAGGTCAGTATGTTTACAGCTGTTTTAAGTAATGCTATACTTTTTCAAGTGTCTTAGTATGTTGCAAATAGTAATGCAGATCTGTGGTGTTACATATACATGTAATATAAATAAGATTTAGCAGATATCTTTAGGATTTTGTACTTCAGTAGCAGTCATTATTTTTATTTTACTACTTGACACAAGGAGAAACAAAGACACAAGATGAAAACACTGTCTTTTGCAAGGGGATGTTATTTACCAGGGTTTTATAGAAATTTCACACAAGAAAAGACTGTCCTAAGTTGCTTGGCACATTTCAGGATTTTCAGGGATGATTCACTTCTCTACTAAACCTAATTATAAAGATACAGTGAAGAACCTGTTTATGCATAGAGAAATTTTGGGGATTAGCTCTCTGGAAAAAAAACAAGGACAAAATTACAGCAGGAGAAAGGAGAACTTAAAATATTTTTATCTCTTTGGGGATTTTTGTTTCTTCATCTAAAGAACAAAACCTTTGTATCTTTCCAGAGAGATGCATTTTCCCAGGTATCTTTGCCTCACATATTTTCTTAAGATTATGTATTTGCAATGTCTTTTCCAGATTCTAAGTGAAGCAAGAATGAGTTCATTGAGTACTAACTGCTGAAGTTTGATAGCAGTCATTCTCCTTTATTTATGTAGCTGTAGCTTACATTTCTTAGTCCCTAAGTATATTATTTCCAGTTAAGAAAAATATTTCCCTCTTAGTATGGCCATACATAAAGATGTGGTGCTAACTAAACTAGACCATATGAACTGTGTTGGTCTGGGATATTCCCAGACTCACACTTACTTAGTAGGGAAGCATTCACAATAGTGAACAGCAGCTTCATGGAGCACACATGTGGTCATCATGCCTGCTGCAGCCCTGTCCTACAACCAGTATATACAGAGAGAGACTGCATTTTCTTTTTTCCCACTAAAAGGAAATTGAAACTTACTCATTGCTGCTAGGTTTGGGTTTTTTTTAAGTTATCTGTTCCATTGCTATCCTGTTACTTCTGATAGGCATTTTTAGGGTCCTGTGCAATCTCTGCTGGTGTCTGCATTATCCATGGATTATGGATGTAACTTTCAGAAACATTTCTAACAGTGTTCTGTCTTTTGTGCAGAGATACCAACAGTAAGCTGGTTGGTGGCCAGAGAAGCATCTTAATTGCTTCCTCTAGTGCTTAAAGCAGCTGCAGTCTGTATCATATTATCTTTAGTCAAGTATATGTGAAGAAAACAAATACCAGGATGTAGTGAACTGTTACAGAGTGCATTATTTTCTGTCCGACACATGATGTTTCATTTTGAACCAGTAGTACCTGCCAGTGAATTTCCATACTGTCAGTAATGATTACTGTATTAACAAATACCTTGAATGACTCAACATGAGTGTTCTTAAGCCTTACTATTGAAAGTGGTATTCTTTAGAGAAACTTGGTAATTGGATTATGTCAGGCTGCAAAAGGAGCAGTTTTGAGTTTCAAATGCCATATGAAATTATGTCTCTGCTTGAAGAAAATATTGTGGATTTTTTTTTTTTAATTAGGATTTTTAAACTGATTTCTTTAAGAGGTCAAATTTAATCTGTTTCTTAATGGGCCAGTTGGCTTGTTGTCTACTGTGTGCTTCATTTGCTATGAATAAGATAAATGAATTCTATTAATAAGAGACCAGCTGTTTCAGGAATATTGTCTTTACTACAATGGAAAATATGATGCTGTGGTCACTGAACTTGTCCAGATCTCTTGGGTTTTTGTGAGCAGAAGTACTACAGCAATTTGCAGTTTCCTGTAATAGTAAATAACTTTGTATTCATCTTCTGAAAAAAAATACAGAGGACAATACAATCCTTCTTCCTACAGAATAAAAACTAAGCCAGTGCTATATCTTTCCCTTTCTATTTTTCTTATATTCTCAAAAGTGTAATTATAAATAAATCTAGAATATAGGGAAATTTGGTACCATAGATTTACTTTATCAAATCCAGTCTCCTGCTAGTATTACATAATGTAATCTCTACTTGATAAGCTCCATTTTAAAAACAATTTTTATTTTTTCTATTTCTGCTAGAGGGCTGTTCTAGAACCTTGCTAGTCTGAGAGTTGGATAACTCATTAAAAATAAATTTAATCTGGAAATTCAAACTTGTTTATGCTAGTTTTTCTTTCACTCAACATTGTTGTTTACTGGATATGCTTGGCGAATAATCATATCCTTTTGCTGGACTGAACAAGCTGTTCACATCCTCTCTTCTAAGAGGTTCTCTGGTTTCTTGGTCATTTTAGTAGCTCTTTTCTATGCCTTTTTCAATTCATTTTCAAGTTTTCAAGAGCTCTAAAAGTAGGGAAAATGAAACTGTTATAATATTCTTCATAAGTTTTTTCTTTCCATAATGTTGTGAGAACATCAATCATTAAATCAAATCAATGCTTATGGCCTTCTTTTGACTTCGTGGTGCTATAGATTTCTCAAGTGTATGATTAAAGGTAAAAAAGTCCCAGGATCTTACTGGCAGCACCAATGAAGTATATATTTGAACTGAAGAAAACTTGACCTTCTTCCATATTAATATGGAATTGAAGTACTGTTGGGCAGTAATTTAACCTCCCATTGGCACCCTGTGAAGTGCAAATAGTTTTCATTAGAAAGATATATTTCACAGCACGTTATAAACTCCAGGCTATGTTAGAGTGTAGTTTTTCAGATTACTTAGAAGTTATCAATTTCAATCACTTCCCTCTCCTGAATTATGCAAACTTGTATTTCACAGGACACAAAAGCTTAAACATGTTACTGCACTCTGGTGTTTTGCTTAATATAGTTCAGACGTAGAAAACAGTATGGGAATGCTTTATGCCTTAAGAAGACTTATCTTCTTTTAGCTCAACATTTAAAGCAGGATACAAGGTGCTACAGTGCCTTGGTCACATAGTTTGTTCTACTGCTGATGTTAGTTGATTTGCAAGTTGATTAAAGGGAGGTTTGCATGCCAGATGTGAGTTATAATGTCTGTTTACAAAGGTACTCATGGTCTTGGAATGATATTATGTAAATTAAAGTACATATCACCATTAGAATTAATTTTCTACATAAAAGCCTTTACATAAAGTCAACATCATGAAAAATAAAACAGGTAACAGTAAGAAATATCAATTTGTGATTTTGCTAAGAGGTTAGACCAAATGACTCTTGAGGTCCCTTCCAGACTGGTATTCTATGATTCTGTGATTTGGTTCTGTAGAACCCTCTGTCTGACATGAGATCAGCTTCTGCTGTCCTCTCACCTCTGCAGCCACCTCTGCAGCTCTCCTCTGCCTCCACCTTGCCATGTAAACCCAGTAAAGCTCTTCTTCAAGTTCAGTGCTTCTGTCTTTGGAAGAGAAATGTTTTGGTTCCTCTTCTAACAAGCAGCTGCTGTCTATGCATTTGATGACTGAGAATTGTTCTGTTGTTCATGGAGACAGGTGAACTTAGGAAAAGAACAGGGGAATGAATTATTAAAAAGCTGCAAAGGCTTTTACTTCTTTTACAGTAAATCTTAGATGAGGTGCTCATTCCACTGACCTGTTTAGACTTCTGTTAAGGATGTAATTTTTTTATGATGACCTCTTCCTGCTGCTTTCTGCGCAAAAATACCTAGGCAAGAACCTGTTTGCTTGTAGAAAATTATCAAATACAAAAATCATCTTTGTTTTTCTTCCCCAAGTCCTCACACTTGCCACTGTCTCACCACCATGCACAGAAAAACCCCACAGACCTTGGTAAAACAACGAATACAGGGGGTAGGGTTTCATAGTAAAGACATTTCCTTTTGAGTTGAGTTGTTTGCTTATGGAAAGTGCACAAGAAGGGATAACTGCATTTATTTAAACTTTTTTATTCTTCTGCTGTAATAATTAGATTAATTTCAAGAAGTGGCCAAATGTCAGTGTAAAAATGTGATGATCCATTCTTAAAAGCCACAGTTCTTAAAAGTGCAGGTCATGTCTAAAAGCAAGAGCAGAGAGATTTGCAGTGTTGTGGTGGTACATGTTGATGTTCAAAAGCCTTCCTAGGTTATCAGTATTATCAAGGTCTTTGGAACACTGGGACCATGCTATTCAGAAAGTTTACATTCCTCTGTAAGTCCATTCCTGCCATCTTCTCACTCTTTTCTCTCTTATTTACCTTTAACCTTTGTTTACAAAGGATGAGGAGGAGTTGAGAGAGGTAGAAGCAGAGAGACCATGAGAACTCGTCTTCTGTGAAATTTACTATTTGTATAAACTGTTACTTTAAATCCATGAATATTATAGAGGGATGATTTTCCTCTAAGCCTAAAATTACTTATAATTTGCACAGAGCATGCAGAAGAAACTTGCTGCTTTGAAAAAGATTGCTCTGAGCCTGAGGTTATCAATTAAATAAAATTGTTCCCTTTTTGAACCTTTTCATGTCTAGAACTACCACTGCCATTAAAACAAGCTGTATAATGATACTTCAAGGAAAAAACTAAATAACTTTTCAGGCTCCTCTTGTGAGTTACCAGCTGGCCTGCATACACAGGGAAGCTGCAGAGCCGTGTCACTTACTGTACGGGAAACCTCGAAATAAGTAAGACTTGAGCTTTACTGTAGGAGTGGTAAAAATCTCCTTATTCTGGGGAAAAGCAGAAATTATGAGAACATTTGAGAGACTGATACTGCTAAAACATATGTGTAAAATTACGTCTGCTCATTCATAAGGTGTTGTCAAGTATTTTACCTTCTAGGGTAAATAAAAAGTATTTATAAAATATTTTACCTCTAGGCTGGGTATTAGGAAAAGTTTTTTCAGGCAGAGGGTGGTTGTGCACTATAACAGGGTCCCCAGTGAAATTATTATGGTAGCAAGCCTGCAAGAGTTCAAGAAGTGCTTGGGCAATGCTCTCAGGCCCATGTTGGAATTCTTGAGCTTGTCCTGTGCAGGGCCAGGAGTTGGACTTGATGACCCTTGTGGGTCTCTTCCAACTCAGGATAGTCTATGAAGCTGTACTAAATTGCATACTTCTATGAAGAATCTGTTTTAGTACAGGAAAATAAAAATTAACTAATGTCTTCTAAATGAAAAGTAATAGCTTATAAGAAAAATTTTTGTTTGCTCTGTGTACTCAGAGATGGTTTTGTGAATCTCATCTCATGGTATGTGTTATTTGCATAAAAGTCAGTGCAATCAAGAGTTGGGCTTTGGCATTCTCAGCATTTAATGGGTTGGTTTCTCCATCTGAGTTGTGCCTTGAAGAGCCAGAGAGGTTCCATAGTACAAAACAGACCCAAGGAAAAGAATTGCTGCTTTCAACTGGTATCAGATCTGGTTAAACAGGAATTGGTTTAAGCCACAACAAAGTAGGTAGGATTAAAATAATCTTTGGGAATAGTAATTTTTGATTACCCATGTACAGATACTGAAATGTAATATGGCTTGTACTACTTCTTCCCTTCTCCTGTTTTTTTTGTTTGTTTTGTTTTGTTATTTTTTTTTAATTTTTTTATTTTCCTCTCCCAGTTTCAGCATATTATTGACCAAGCCTGATGGTTAAAACTGAGGAAAAATAAGTGCAGTTTGGTAAGCATCATAAATGCCTGATGAGACGTTTTTTGACTCATAGATCTTTATCTAGGAATTACTGACTGGTTATTTTTGTACATATTGCATATGAGAACTTGTTAGCTTAATTTGATAAATTGATTAATGTAAGTAAGTTCAACTAAAGTAGCAAGGAAATGAATACACTCTAGCTTCTCAACATATTTTCTTCTTGACAATGGCCAGTGCTTCACTCTGGTTTTTAGAGGGAATTCCCTTGCTTTTTTGTTTTTAAAAAGTGTGGTGAGACTTCTGTGTTGGAAAACATGCTTTTCTATTTTGAGAGTTGAAAACTGTTAAAATCGCAGCAAATCACTCTTTGTTGTCCTTGCATAATCTGCTTGGGGACATTTTCAGCAAGTCAAGAAACAGCAAATGTGGCATGCTACAGGGCAGCTAACAGTGACTATGGAAAGTAGTTCACCAGTGGAAGGGAAGATGAGTACATTTCATAAGGTGAACATGGGCTTGCAGAGTGGCAGATGCCAGGAGCATGTCTGTAAGTATCAGTTAAAGGGTTTTATGGACAATTTTTGCATTTATGGATGTTGAGTCTGGTTCTGCTGCTTATTTTCTGGAGAATGCTGAAAAATTGTGAAGGCATGAAGAAGACCCTTTTGAACATTTGAAGAGCATATAAACGTTCCTCTGCTTCTTGAAGACCACAAACACCATGTAGCATATGTTTTTTGCCATTACTTAATCTGAAAGTTAAAGATTTATTTATATCCAAGGAAAAATTTTTGGTGGGAGGTTCCTCTGAGAGACCATGATGTACGAAGCTTCAAGTGTTGGTGGAAGCTATACAAATCAAGATTATAAACCTACAACTGCAAAGCTAGTAAGATACTTCCTTAGGACTACAATTTTTATTGCTGGATAATCTTAAATTGTTTGGATTTTTTCCCCCTAAGTTGTTCACTTATACCTTAATGTTCACTTAATGTGAAGTATTAAATCCTAAAACTCCCATTCAGGGTAGCAGAGCTTGTTGATCACATTGTGTTTTTCTTGCCTTAAAAAGAAATGTTTTCAGTCTACTTGCAAGTCTTGAAGTTACATTTCTTGAATGTACATGTGTGAGTGAAACATTGAAATCTACGAAGAATACATCCTTAAGACATTTTACAGTTTAATGTTCTTCATGTTTAAAATACTTGCGAGTAAGGACTCAGACAGTTCCTCCTGGTACTCCTTACTTTGATATCAGCATTGTAATTCAAAATGGAGGTGCTATGTTGTATTAACTGCTTGGGGGGATGTTTTTCGTGTCTGGTTTTTTTGTTCGGGTTATTTTTTTTATTATTTCTTTCCTTTTAGTTTTGAACACTAGACTGTTTTATGTTAGTGTATCTACATGCCTGTGGAAATACACATTGAAACAAACCAAATAGTTGAAGATGGTAATAGTATGTCTCTTTCCATATATACAGACACTGAATAAATATGTTCAGTTCAAGATGCTGTCTTTTGGGTATGTAAAGATAGCAAACTTAATGTTTTTCAAAGATCCTTAATGTCAGGAAAGTGGGTTTAGTAGCTTAGCTTTGTTGTCCTGTTGAGATAGTCTGAACTAGTTCAAAAATTCTCACAGTTCTTGTATATACAGGGTTCTGTCATCTACTGCTATGACTGATTTAATTGGAAACTGACACAAGAACACAGAGGTTTGTCTAAGCTTATTCTTGCAGGCATAAATGTAAGCTTGGCAATAGACTTGATGAAGTTTTCTCACAAATACAGTCAGTATGGTTGGCTTTTTGCTACATGAGCTTAGAGCTGCTGCGTTTTCATGCTGTTTGTGAGCCTAAGGTCAAATGAGAAATCTGAAATATTTCATTTTATGAAGAGGCGTTTAGGCATAGCAGGACATTTCCTGTTTATATAGCCAAATCTTCTTTGTATGCTGAGAGATTTCCTGATACACTCATACAGAATTTTTGAGTTTGCCCTTTAAGCTGTAGCTTCTGTTGCTTAGCTGGTTGAAGATGCCATCAACTGCACCCTAGCCCAGCATGACACAACTCGTTTTCCTGAGAACTGACGGGATGTTCGTCAAAGTCTTACCATCTTTTGTTTATCCTCAAATTGCAGGATGAAGGATGGAAATGTTAAGGCCATGTTCAAGAAATTTGTTTTGCATTTATTTTTTCAGGTGTAATTGAGAAGCAAAAAATTAAAAGTTTTGTTAAATGTACAATTTTTTTTCCATTCTTTTTCCTCTGTAATACAAGAGACGCATTGGTCTCTGTTCTAAGTAAATTAAACCCACAAATTCACAGGATCTTCTGACTGCCTTTAGTTCCATACAGCCTAAGAATATCTGGGTTTTATATTCTCATACAATATTGATAACTGTACATAGTGCTACCTTTTCTGTTTAGCACCTTCTCTGTGTAGTTGATTTACAGCAGGTTAAAATGCGTTTATTCTTATTCTGTTTACATTGCTACAGCACAGCAACAATATAATTCTTTATTTTGTTGATTCGTTTGGTTTTACTCGTCTCTTAATGCAGCATATCCCAAATCTCTGTGAGAATGGTGATCATCTTTTACTAAAATGGCATTGCAGATCATATGGGTTTTTTTCTCCACCAGCTTTTTGACAGCTTCCAAATCATTTGTCAGTGAAATATGCATTTTGCTGTCACAACTCCTCCTCACTGACACTACAGAGCCTCTTTGATGCTCTCTATGAGAAGCCAGAGTTGTCAATGCACCTTGAGACTTCAAGACTGTTTTACAGTAAAAAATCACTTACATGCCTACTTTTGTCACTTCTCTCAAGGAGTTGTTATGGAGCTCTGAGTACTGTGTTACTGGGTTGAGCATCAATTTTGCAATGTTATCTTGAACATTTAATGTTCCCAAAGGAATCCATGATATTTTGACAAACACTTCTCTTGTCCCTTTGTATATCAAAATGGCACTTAAACAACAATGCATTTGTAAAGTCGGAATAAAACAAAAGATAGCAGTGTTATTCTTACTAGTGAATGGGTTAGGGGGATGATGTTTTAGTGACTTGATATTTTCTTGGTTGGTTGTTTGGTCTGGTTCTTCTTTTTAAAGCATATTAAGTGATATTAATCTTGATCCCCCTGCCCCTTTGTGGGATGTGCAAGAGGGGCTGAGTGCAGTGAAGATTGGCAGAGACCATGAGCTTCTGCACCAGTGGGAGTTGGAGTTTCAGCATATTAATCCCATGTCTGGATTCTTGGCAGATATCAAAGTTAAACTAATTGTATGCCAAGTTCTTGCCTTTCTTATCACAGTTGCCCCACAGTAAAATGAACCCTGTGATTTGGAGAGACTTATCTTTAACTTGTACATCTTTCTATAACTAGTATTTTTAAATGTCTTTCAAGTGTAATGGGAGCATTTCACTTCCATCTCACTTTCTACTTTAGAAAAAAGAAGTTACTATCTATAAAAGCATTAAATGCCATTTTTAATATCTGAATTACTGTTTGAATTTGTTTGATTTGGGTACTTAAAAAGAGGCACTTTTTAGTGTAGGAGTGGGATCTTAAACCAGTTGATTAGTATATTTTATTATAATAACGTAGGCGTTTATTTTCTGCTGAAGCTAAACAGATTGTTCAGGTCATCCCTACTATCAGTGCAGTAGAATTTTTTATGCTGCTGTATGTTGTACTGCCAGCAGAAATTTTGTCATACTGTTTTGTATAAATTTCATTAAAAGTATGTTGGCTCTTTAAATATTAAGTCTTATACATCTGTAAATTCTCATTCATTCCAGTGTAAGGATTGTATCTGTGCTTCTCAGAGAAATTTAGGAGGGAGCATTTATGGTGAGATCCAGATCTACAACATGAAATTTGATCACTCGGAAGTTTGCTTCTGCTTCTAAAAGGATGTCAAGTATATGGAAAGCTTGGTTGTTTCTTTAAACAAACAAAACCCCACAAATTGATAAGACCCTTCTGCAAAACCTGATTGTTTCCCTATGAAACAAATTAATGTGGTCAGTAACTAAGTCCTATTATTACTGAAATGCAAGTTTCAGATTTTGTGAGGATACTTTGGTTTAGAGTTGTGTCAGCATCTGTGCAGTCTCAGCAGAGCCATGCACTGTGCCTTCAGACCTCCAGAACAGAACTGGTCAGTCGGTGACTCTCACAGAAGTACTGAGCTTCAGTAAGTCGGGCAAGGAGAACGTCTAAATTGCGTAGCCTTCTGCTAAAGTTTCCCCAGATGTCCTCAAATAACCCCTTTTCAGAAAGGGATTTATCTTACCTGGGTTAAAATCCAGGTGTCCTGTTAGGCTCCACACCAGTCTGTGACAGCAGGCGAGGAGTTTTGTGATTTAAGCGTGCACTGCAGGAGCAAAAATGTTTTCTTTGTTGTATGCCTGCTGCTTGCTTATTTTATCTGACAATGGCAGTTTTTGTTCTATGAGAAATAGTAACTGTTGTCTGTGTACATTGCCTGCCCTGTTCATATGGATTTGGATTTGCTATTTTTTTTCAAGGCCTTTCTTTTCTTTCTTTGTTCTTTCAGGTTTTCTTCCCCAGCTGCTTTGAAAAGTTCCAGTTTAGTTAGTTTCTGCTTTTAAGTTAGCAAATCTGTCCTCTGGTTTTCCTTTGTACCCTCTTTATGGTAACTATGCCCATTCTGAGTTAGCTTGCAAGAAACTTCATGGACTATTCAAGGCAACAATGCATCAAATAGTGATAGTTTCTGCTTTGGCATTCTTTCCCTACTAGGCCTTAATATTTGTGACTGTTATTGATTGTTGCGTTGATATTATAAAATGACTGCCTGCAGTGACTCCCAGGATCTTTCAAGGAGTATAAAAGCTAATATAAATAGCATCACTATGTGGATATAATTTTTTTTTCTATGTGCATTAGTGTGCACTTCCTAATTATAATTTTCCTATATCACCTTACCTCCTTGGCATTTAAGATTCTGACATCCTTCTGCTGCTTTTCAAGAAAGGGAAAAATGAAGGCTGATTGTGAATACATGTAGCAGCAGCAAAATATGTTACTCAGTGTTAACACCCATTTTCCAATTTGAATTCAAGATTTTATGATGGCTCTGGTAAATAGTAAGACTCCTTGAAGATTTAGAAAGGAATTATTTGGCAAGAAAAAGAAGAGGTAATAGAGAAAATCTACTGGAGTTTGATTCTGTTATAAGAATATGAATACTGAGTTAAGTACTTGTTGCTGCCTTCATGCCCTGGCAGTTGTGAAACCTGTTTGGTTGGTCTATCCTGTGATATTCCAGATGACTGAGTATTTTACTGGCTTAAAGCCCACATCCTCTTGTGTTTCTTTCAAGATAAATACTTTTCACAGCTGGAATATGCACTTTGCTGAGTTCAGTACTTAGCAAATCTGAAGCTAAAAGAAGAGTCTTCTGCTACCTTCCTTACAGCTCTACTACTGCCCTACCTTGATCTTTAAATGAAAACATTTGTTTGGACTTTAAAATATTATGAGGATTATGTAGGTTGCTAATGATATTTTCAGAAGTATGAAAGAGTGACACCTAAAAGCTCTTGAATTCTCAAGGGAAGTGATTTTTTTTTTTTTCAGAAATACATCTCTCTTCACTCAAAAAGCTGTTGTGCAAGCACCTTGAGGTATTGCTTATCTGTGGAGGGATGATAAAAAACAAAATCTGACTATTATTCACATCCAGAAACATGTTCTGTTTTTTTCATGCAGTAGGACAAACACGGAAATTATAAAATTATTTTTTAGGTATATTTATTGCGAAGCTAGATACCAACTAGTGAAGTTAGCAGCTGATAATCTTTTAGCCACTTGGGTAATTCGGTTCAAGGAGACTTCTTAAGCTGAAACCTTTACTAAATTTTCTTGCTAAGACTGAACTTTTGAGGATTATTCTTGGATTTTGTTTTTCTTTGAAGGAAGAGAAGTTTCATTTCTCATGTTAGAAACAGGAGGAGGAAGGATTAGCACAGAAAAAATAGGCACCCTTGAGTGTCATTACTGAAAAACTGGCATTGTAAGTCCTCGTTTTTGTTTCACTTAGTTGGTGTTCTATTTCTAAGTAACTGTGTGCATATTTTGGTGACCTCCAAATCCAAGAGGAAAATAATTTTCAATGCAGCTATTTATGTCAAATTTCATATTGGTTCTCTCATCCATATTTATATTATATTTATAGTTATAGTTACTGTTTCCCACAATAATTTTGAGAACAGTCTTTACTTGTCTTTACCTAGTTTGTAATTAATATTCCACAGTGATATTTTTTATTTTCATTCATTATGTGAGTTAACAGAGAATACACAGGATTAATTTATATATTTAGCTTCAGGTTATGATATCAAAGTTAAATTTGCTAACTCTTTGGCCACTAAGTAATGAGTGTGACCAGCTAGCATAGACGTAGCTCTGATTATATCAATGTTCTGGGCTCCTTCCTATGCAGAATGGATGCCAGGAGTATTGTTTTGTGTTGGAAGGTGCTTGTAAAAGGATTTTGCAAGCCTGTCTTTGTGTATAATTAGTTTGATAAGAGATGCTACTGTATGTTTAGGGAGCCGGAGGATCAGAATCCTTAATAGCTGAGCTATTGCAACAGCCAGCAGGAATTCATTATGATCTCTCTTATCAATGTATAGAGTGGACGTCCTTAATTCAGATACAATTCACAAAATAGAATTGACTTTGGAGAAACTATGTAATGCCCTGCATGTTAGACCCAAAGATATCTGCAGAACCATTTCCTTATTGGTGGCCGTAATCTTAAGTAGAAGAATTAAAAATAACAAACACCATCCCTACCCTGTCCTCCAGCTAGTTAATGCCATGTTTTCCTCCTCTTGCAGCCAATATTTTAATGTGGTCTGTTTGCTTATGTCAAGGAAGCTAACATGAATGTTTTGGAAAGAACATGTTTTTCTTGGCTCTTAAATTAATTCTCTCGAGTAATTCAGAGACTCTTCATTGATTCATATTTATGTACGTGTTCAACTGCAGATGAAAAAGGATTACAGTCAACAGACATGGAGCTCTGAAAGGACAATCTATTGCAGTTATGCATTTTACATGCTCATAGAAAGAAGAAAAAAAATCTGCATTTGGAGGCAATATCCAAAATCCAACTACCATGTTTGTGCTCTGTTTGGTTTTATTTTTTTTTGTATTGCTCATTGTAAATAGAAAATGTTGTCTAGACTTAAACTTTTCACTTTACAGAGAATTCCAGTCCTATTTTGAAAGGAATCAATGATTTTAGAATTGTGTCCAGTTACAGAACTTGTTTTGTTTTAAGTTTGCTAAGAATTCCCATGTTTTTTGAGAAGTATACTTTCATGGAAAAGTTCCCACTTGTATTAAATTGAGTCTAAGGAAGCCATATGTTAAGTTCTGCTAGGCCTTTGAAATAAGTCTTCAACTCCTTTAAGCCTCTTTTGATTGAGAAAAGGGAGAGGAGGAGGATGTGATGGAATGGAAATCCAGCTAGCCACCAAACTGTGAGCCATGCAAAGTTGGTCCTCCAAGTGCAACTTCTTGGGGCGTACCTGAGGGAAAATGATGTTATGGTGAGGTCGGGGACATTCTCCAGTCAGTCTGTGGCTAAAAATACACTTGTGGGGTTAAACACCAAATTTTCCTTTATGAATAATATAAAATAAATGGTTCAGGCTCAAAGTGTTTCTATTTTTTTTTCTTCCTTCTCTCAGTGAATTACTGACTCATATACTTGTTATTGACTTTTCCACTCTGTGTGGAAACAAGATTGATGGGTGTTTTCCAAACGCTTTGTTATCAGCTATTTCAGTGTTGTTTTGTATCTTTACTTTTTTATTAGTTTCCAAGGAATTTTTTCCCATTTCTCCTGGTGAAAACCTGTGTAGGCTTCTTCTAGAACTTCTATGCAAAAAAACCAGTTTCTTTCCTGTCTCTTCAGTATTCCTTCAGATAGTGATTGTTGAGATGGAGCTGTGCTGAAGTTAGATTGAAATCTTAGTTGAAATTAATTTTAGTTGGTGGAAATTTGTATGTTTTTTGAAAAAGAGAAATAACATCCTTGCAGCACCTGAAAACTGATGGAAACATTGTATATGCAAAAATCCTATATTAAAAGTAAAATCTTGTCATTTAGAAACATCAGAGTTTACTTGTGCAAACTTTAATACTTCTGTCAAAATTCTGTTTCATCTTTTTTTTTTTTTGCCTTTCATTTAAAGACGTTTGAGTTAAAGTTTAGCAAATGGCTGTTGAGCGCGTAGGCATATTTGTGTGTTGGATATTCTTCATTTTCATAGAGACTGAGTTGAAACAGAGAGCTCTAACTGCTGTAGCTGGATTAGCCAGGCCTTCTGTAGGCACTGCATTAAATGGATCAAAATAATGTTGTTCTGCTTATTTTTTTCTATTATTATTTTAATGAAATTAGGAATTTTTTTTGCTCCTTTTAATATAAAAATATTTTTTTCAAAATTTTATCCCCTTGGAAGAAAGGAGTTGCAGATTTTGTGGTGACAGGGAAGTGTGAGAAGTTGTGTTGTGTGCAGCTCTGGTTAACATCTCCTGGACTGACAGAATGGCTTCTGGAATAATGGACAAGGACTAGGGAACTACAAGGGCCTGCCTAATCACCAGTATGGGGTGTGTGGCCTTAGGCAGTCTTGCTTTTTGCATTTCCATCTGTTAATAGGGTAATGGACCTGGATATGACATAAAAATGTACTTCTATTTTTTTCTAGACTTGGCTTGCTTGAAGGCTGAGATATTTCTGTGTTTATTACTGGACTTGGATGCTAGGCAGTGAGCAGTAATGGGAGGAGGAAAGAGCACTACTGAACCCCAAGGAAAAATAAAGAATCATGTCCACATAGTGGCTGCCCTCTTGCTATGAGTAAGTTAAGACATTTTTTGAAGGAGACAGGTAAAGATAATATACATGTGCAAGGAATTAAGCTTAATAATCAGTCTTCATTGAAGCCGTTTGGGCTTGGTAGTCCAGATAACTTTTTTGTCGACTATTTATTTATTAATAATGCAGTTATTTTTACTGTAAAAAGTTATGCTTAGTTTACCTCATAGTATAAATCACTAAGCAAGTCCTTGCTAGAAGAATTACAGCCTTGTAATGTAACTAAAGGTGTAATGGCCCACATCCCCTGGCTGTGGAGCAGTTGAAGATAGTGCAGCTTTCATCTACCTGTCATTGTTCATACACTGGAGAATGTCTCCTTGTGGTTCGGCTGGGAAGACTGAACATTTTAGTGATCCTTCCTTTTTCAGTGTGAACTCAGCTCCTCCTTTTGTTGCCTGTTGCTCAAACAAATGACCCTGGATAGGTGGCTAAACAGGGCTTACCCCGGTGGTGCATTGGCTCATCCATGAGAGTGATAACCACCTCCAGGCTGTGTCTTGAGGCATTGAAGCAGTTACAAAATATGTGTCCAAATCTTCCTACAAAGACCATAAGCACAACTGTGCAGGGCTGGACATGAAGCTTATCTGGTGTTACATCCTGTCTCTAAATAAGGGCGAGTGCTGTGCTGTGGGTTCTATTTTTCTCTCACACATGGCACTGTCTAAGGCAGAGAAAAACAACAGGCGGAATGTAGTGAGGCTTCCACTGCCTCCAGTGGTTTGGGTCTTAAAGATTTCCTGAGCAAGGGGTTACTTATGTCTTTAATAGCTTTCAGTGGATTTTTCTTCTGTGAACTTGTCTAGTTCATTTTTGAGCCCACATAAATTTTTAATATCCAAAGTATCTGGTTGTAGTAAAATTCATTATTTAACTTCAAATGTTAAGAAAAAGCATCTTCTTGCTTTGTTTTGAGCTTGCTTCTTGCTCTGTTAGATAGCCTTTTGTTTTCACTTGGGAAACCACCATCATTTCTCTACTGCTTGTCATTTTGTAGAACTCTTGTGGCTCCCCAGTTACGCCTTTCAGGCAGATTGCTGTGTGTGCATTTCTTTAAACAAGGTATTCTTGCCATTTGCTTACCATTTACCTTTGCCTCAGTTCCCTGTACCTTTGATATCAAGAGGCAGCGTCAAGGAGTGAGATAAAATCTGTGTATGGTTTTTAAGTGCAGGTCTCTCGTGGCTTGATGGAGTGGCATTAATGACGTTTCTCTTTTCCCCCAGTTTCAAATAATTACTAGTATTTAATATGTTTCTTGGCCGTGCCTGAGTGTAGAGTAATAAAACAACCCAGTTATTATATATCTCTTTTAATGACAAGTTCTCATTTGTCCGTGATAATAGTTAGTTCAGAACTCATTACACATGCTATAATATAAACACTACTAGTACTAATGGATGGTAAGATTATTAATTAAAGGATATCACTCTGCCAGGAAGATAACAAGAGGATGTTTTCCTATGTTCCTAAATCTTTTTGTGACAGGAAAGGCGAACAAAATTCCAGGGAATTAAAGCTGAAAAAAAATGGTACATGAACTATGTAGAAGGCTAGTTCATCCTTCTTACCAGTTTGTTGAGTTCAGAAAAGCTATTCAGACATCTGGTGAAAGTCATTCAGATTCCTTATTTTGATCTGACAAATTAAGTAAAAAATCCAGCAAAACTAGTATAAGGGATATTTCTCTTTCTCCTTTTTATTTTTTTTTTAAATACAAAGATCCCAGTCTTTGAAATAGCTTTATATGTAAAAAGAAACATCACATGAATACTGGTTTTTACAGGGGTTATTTCTTATTCTCTCTGGCTGAATGCAATAAATCTGGAAAGTAAGATGCAAAAACTATAATTGTTAAGGAAATAGTCTCATGTAAATTGGAGTTAACCCCAAACTCCTTGGGAATGCTTAATACTGACTTGTTTAAGCAGGAGCTCACCTGGTGAAACTGATTTGTAGTTGCATGTTTCATTAGTTAATGAAGTATATTTCATTTGGCTGATATTTTTCCCCCATTATTAGAATACAGGTATTTTGGTAACAGTTCTATGAATTTATGATAGTGAAATGATTTAATTTAAACCCTCAAAAATGTATCTTTAAAAGTGTTTTAAGTGCTTTCATGACTCTCATATCTGCATCTTGTGAATTGCTTTCGTATTTTAAAGGTAGAGGACAGTTTAAACTAGCATGTTAAGCTTGCTTGCTGTACAAAACTGCTGTGTTTAGTATCCATTCTCTCTGAGTAGTGAGAAGTAGCTAAGCAGTGTAAAATAGTGTACTGGCTGTATGGTAGACTGCAAAAAACCAGCCTTTAGGCCAAATTTGGTCAAGACATTTAGTGACATTTAACATCACTGAACAAAATCCTGCTTGATTAGGAATCTCAGTTCTGTCCTCCATGTGTGGAAGTGCATATCTGACCCTCTAAACAAATGTTACATCTGTTTGTGTATGTGTGAGAACACTCACACCGTTGCCCCTGTTAAGTGCACTACATGTGACTGTGATATGACTTGCCTATCAAAAGAATCTAATCAAGCATTGTATTCCTGAGCTTTAAGAGCCCAGAAGAATTTCGTATGCAAAGTGTTTCATTTCCTTTAAAGCCAAGTGGTAGTATTTTCTATGTTTTTAAGTAAGTTAAATATGCACATTTTAATTTTTCCCCCTCTTCTCCTCCTTCTGGTCTTACAACACATTTTACTTTGTTGCCCAAGTGCAGAAAACTTTGCCAGGAAGAAGGGTGAGCAATGCTTCTGTTTCCCATGACCCTCAACTCTAATGTTGTTCCAAGAACTCACTACTTACAAATGCCTTGATAACTGCTTTCATTCCTTTCATCCCTCCCCCGCCATCCAGCACAGGCCAGTGGGACTGATCCTCCTTTGAGCAGCTCTCTTTACAGAACAGGGGAATCTACTTAATGTAAAAATCATGAAACATAAAAGCACTGAAAGATAAATTGCAGATTTTTTTACAACTGAAGATATGCATGATAATTGCTGCAGTGATTTATTCTTGGTTAGAAGCGGCTGCTTAGAGCTGCCTGTTCATACCAGAAAAAAATCTTATTTTTTATTTTTTCCTCTGGATAGAAATTTGGGCAGGGCTAAGAGTGGGGACACTGCATCTCATTCTACATTGGCACAGCACTGAATTGGCAGAACTGATCTTAGTCAGAAGTCTGGCTCCTTAAGAGTGTGTTGCAGCATAGGCTTTAATTATATTCTGATATTATTATATTATATATTTCTTTGTCTGCAAATAGGCACATGTATTTTTAAAATTTCTTTGGGTGCATGGTAAGATTAAGAACAAACAGAGAAAAATGTCTTTTCAAGTACTACTGGAAGAATATCTGATGCCCAATACCTTACATTGCACTAGAAATCTGGGAATTCCCATGTTTTTTCTGGCGATTCCCTAGCTGCCAGACAGGAAATCACTCTCTGCTTTTTCAACCTCTGGCAGCATCTGCTCTTAGTTTCTTTGTCCTCTTTTGTTGTGGTGCTTCTCTGCCTGTTCAGTGTCACTGGGATCTGCCAGGAGGAGCGAGAAATGATGCAGCATGCCTGATAAACCATGTTTCATTGGAAGAGTCTGGGGGGAGAATATTGGAATGTGGACCCAACTCCTTGGAAAAGTCCATAGGGTGGGGGAAGAATGTGGAAGATCATGAAAGAGGATTTAAAATCCCCAAAAGGAGCAAGAGAAAGTATATTGAGGGTCAAAGCAAGTTTGCAGGGACGAAAGTTTAGGAATCTTTGAGACCTTCCTGGTAGAGAACTACAGAGTAGTTTTATCAACAGGTGGGGAAAATACTGAGAGTGCAGATGAGGTAGTAATGATATTCAATTATTTGAGAATGGAAAAAAAAAAGCAAGGATATATGCTTGTTTTCTACAATTTCTTTTTCTCCAAGACAGAAGAAATGTTGGAATACTTTAGGCCTGTACAGTGGATCTTGGTCAAAAAGCGTACAGGCTGAAAATAAGCATATCTGCAAAACTGTCATTGTATAGAAATGTTTCGGCTAAATGTAATTTAGAAAAATATAATAATATGCTAGAAATAGTACTAAGTTATACCCTACAGCTAATCTTTACAATTTCAGAACTAAAAGGAAACCAAATGCATTCTGAAACTTCTAGCCATATTTTTGGAAAAATACTGTAAAAAATTGCAGTGGTTGCAAAGGAAAACTTTCTGCTCTGCCTTGTACCATGTGATTAGTCACTTGTAAAGTGTTACTCTGTGAATACAGCTTGATGATTGAAAGGTTTAGACCATGGTAATTCCCTGCAAAGTCAGTTTGTTTTCTAATCAAATGCAGCAGTATTGTTAAACAGTCTTATAAACTAAAATACTTAGACAAGATTTTGTAGGAATGAGGTAATGAAAAATAAAGTACAAGAATGTGGGAGTATCCTAACAAAATTACATCACTTAATATGAGAAAGAGCTATGGAGTTACATGCATGCTTTAACTTCAGAGAAACAGATGAGCAGTAGTACTGCATTGAGGCCTCCGCATTAAGGGTTACAGGACATATATTTTTAGGTGCATTTGTATTATTTCATGTATTTATAATTAGGCAAAGTCAAAGCAACTTAGTAATTTTATAGACTTTACAGCTTTTGCATACTAAACTAAATTTCTTTCCATTCTGATTATGTGAATAAGGTTAGATTTCCACATCTACACATGGAGTGAGTGGGGGTAAGGAGAGGACTAGTGAGAAGAGGGATGGAATATTATCAGTATTGCCTTTTGTCTGTATAATGTTACTTGGTTCAATGGTTATTTTTCAGGGAAGTTTTAATATATTTTGTATCAATTAAGCATGCAAATGTGGCATAGAAATCTCCCTCTCATTAAACATCTGTGTTGGGCTCTTGGAGTGTCCTCAAGATTGTAGAGAAGTACTAAGAATATCCAAAGCACTGCAGAAGTGTCTAACATAAGGAAGTTGTGACTGAACAGTGTTGGTATGAATAGCTATGAAGTTTATAGAACATACAGACTTTTCAGTAGCTCTTGCCTCATAGTGTTGAGAAAGTGGGGATTTTGTTGCATTTGATCAAGGGGATTTCTCTGTACTTTCTAGAATGGGAAAGTAAATGGTGCATTTTTCTCATGGAAATATTCATGAGTAAGAGAACGACACTGAAAAATTTTAGTGCCTTATGTAACCCCAGAGGAATGCGGCAATGCATGGACTACATGTTGACGTATTCTCCTGATGTCCTTTCCCTGGAGATTGTGGGAAGAAATTAGCTTCCCTGAAATTAAGAGCAAAGCATAGGGCCTAAGGTAAAAAAGTAATGTGGGATTATAGGGGTAGGGAGTTGGTAGAGAGTGATTTGATTTAGTTGCTTATATTGTTCCATGAATAGCGAGCTGGCAAAGAAAATGCAGTGATGAAGCTGGCAAATAAAGGGCATAAAGAGTTTATTGAGAGCAACAATGAAAGACTGTGTCAGTACTGAGCAGTGGCCCTAGAGCTGCAAAATCTCTGGCACTGGGCACTGGATTCTCTATTCCCTTGTGGTGTTTTCTTGTGGATTCTTTAAAAAGCATTGTGGCAAGTGGCCAGCATTAGCTCCATCAGCCCTTGCAGATAGTCTCTACTCTGTGCCAGCCTGCCCTGTATTTTGCCAAATTAAATTCTTCTGCAGAAGTTTGGATAAAATGTGGTCACTCATAAGAGGAGAGGGTTTTTTTCCTTCCTTTTGTCTCTCCTTTTTTTTTTTTTCCTTATGACAACCAGAAAAGTTAATATGATCCGGAAATTAACTCAGCCGAGAACTAAAGAATAACAAGTGTGTGTAAATAATTTCATCAAACAGACTTCTAAAAATAGAAGTACCATGGAAAATATTCCATGCAAAGGAAGGATTCCAGGATTGAAAGCCATGAAACCAAAGACATCAGAAGCTGCATCAGTTGACTATACAGATCTTTTTGTCAGTGTTTAAAAGGCATGTTAATGTGCATTGTAAATTGCTCTCTTAACTATAGGTGATCTGTTATGGGCAGTGATGTTTTATTAAATTTGGTTTACCTGTTCTGGCAGCAAACCCCAGAATTCTTTTCATATGCAGCTGAAGGAATTAACTGTATTACCGGAATATGTGCCAATATTCCCATGCTCAGGATTGTTGCTTTGGGCTGATTTGTGAGACATTTTCAGGTCCCCTTATTAGTGCTGACCTGCTACCGTATATGTTACGAGCAGGAAGATTTTTCTAAATGTAATAATTACCTAAAGCCATTGATAATAATTTATTTTTCATTTTTAATTAGTAGTGAGCAATGAAGAGCAGAAAGGCAGAAATTGCAAAGAAAATGTCTTTTGGTGCCCTTCTCTGAATTAGGATCTAGTACTGTGAAGCTGGAAGTTTTAATGAGAAATCCCATAAGCCAGGAAGTAATTTGAAATACAGTAGTGATATACACAATCTTGTATGATCGCTGCTTTTAACTGCTTAATCATTCATATTGCCTAAATATAATTGTACTGCCAGCTTCTGTGTTTACAGTCTATGGTGTGGAAAAAGATATCCCACTGTGACATGTTCTACTTACAATCAAATTGACTGTAGCAAACACAAAAGCTGTTGAAGTTCAGTGCTTCTCAGTGGGGTGTTCTTGTTCCTCCGGCTTATTTCTGGCTGTTGATATAGCTCACATCCTTGAAGCACATTCCCTCATAAAATAACAAAGCCAAGGAAGTTCCCTGTTCATCTTCACTGTAGAGGAGCATGTCATGAACTATTTAAGGAGACATGCATCTCGCAAGCATTTTCCTGAATAAATGGTGTTTTACAGATTTGTATTTGGAATACTGAAAGCCCTTTTTTCACTTCTATGAATTTTTAAGTGCTTCCTTGCTTCTATCATTTAGTGTGGTAAGAATACTGCAAATCATGCTCATAGCTGCTATTTCACAATAATAATGTGTCTCATATAAAAACTACTTTTTCAAGTGTTTAGATAGCTTAGCCTGAACAGTTCTTAATAGAATGAGAGTTGCTTAAGAAATAAATCAAGAAAATAAATCTATTTGTAAAGCAATTAAAATATATCCGTAATAACTTATTTTCAGGTATTGAGGAGTAAAAGTCAACAAACTAGATAAATGTTTCTCTGCATTTTAGCGTGCTGTTTTATCAAGTACTCTGGCAATACTGTTCAATTTTTGTTGTGTTTTATTCACATATTACAATGTCTTAATACTAAGTTTTGCTGACTTGCTTGGGTTTTAATGAACTTGTATGTCAGTGCATGACCAAACGAAGTATCTCATGAAGCAGAGCACCACAATGCATCTTGTCATATCTGGTAGTGGATTCATACTGCCCCAAAGGTTTGAAACACCGAAGATGACTGTACCGTGGTCTCCTTTCCAGTCTTCAGCTGTCTCGAAATTCAGCTGACTGAAGCATTGCCTCTAATATCCTGTAGGTCAATCATCACTCCTTTGCTTCTGCTGTCTTTGAAGCCTTGGAATAATAACTAGCTTTGTGTCAGATGGCCAGATATGTTGCTGTTACTGTATTAGCCAGAGTGTCTCTTGTTTGAAGTCACATTTACTGCATTCCAGCTGGTGCTCAGGAGTTCATTTAGGCATGTTTAATCTTCTCACTAAGTTTCAACTGCTGTTTTTCTTTGTTAACCCAATGAATGATACCAAGCTTTCCCAGGATGATTGACATCAGTCAGGAAGAACATTGGTTATTGGAACTCCATTTGGTAATGAAGTCATCTTTGTAAGCAAACAAGTGGAAAGACTTTGGCTTTGATGTGTTTGCTGAGAACACTTTCTTGCAGGCTGCTACTGGGGTAGGGATATGAATCCTCTGCAAGTCCTCCAAAGTTTCTGCTTTCGGAATTGATTGATCCCCATCGAAAGTTTGGACTTTTTGCCATTTTTTCCAGATACCAGATGGGAAAACCAAACAAATTAATACCTCCTCAGCCCAATAAAAAAATTCATTGTGCTTATCAACTAGTGGAAATCTTTTCAAGTGTCTTTATCTGTCCTTGTTGTGACAGGCTGTGCCATGCCAAAACATACACTTGTTTTTTCATCCTTTGGGAAATAACATCCATAATTTCATCACATTATTGCAATATGTTGTTCTCTCCTCCTCCTCAAGACTCTATGTAAGAAATTATTTTATGATGTGTATGAGATCTAGAGCAAGAAAGTGGAAGAATAATTTGGTGATACAAAGGGTCTAGATCGTAGTTTTATCATCCTATATTCAGCTGTAAGGCCCTGATAACTAAAGTAAGTTAAAATATTACAGTTCATATTACATACCTCTCTTTGGCAATTTCAAAGAAAGTGAGTCTTAAATAAACCCGCCTTCTAGAAAAATCCAGAGGTTTTTTTTGGCATTTTTTTATTGAAAAATATGTGTTAAGTAGGTTAATCAAATATATAAAACTTCAGGGAGAAGTACAATAGAGTAATGCATTTCATGATTCCTTGGTGACTTTCCTGAAAGGATTATGACTTTTATTTTTCTTTCATTAGCATTATGATACTGATGGTTGGTATTATATATATCTGTATGCAATACTGGTGTTATATTACTCTTTTGTGGTTAAGCTTTGTTGTAGGTATCCTTTTATTATTTCCGGTCACAGTGTAGTGGCTTCTTTAGTACTNGCCAGTTGACTTGCTGCAGCCCTAACTAAAACAGGCAACTCTGTCACAATTATCTTCTTGCACCGACAGTATGTAGCGTGCAGATGGCTACTCTTGACTATGTGCCTCACTGCAAATGGAACTGAATCCTTTGGAATCAGAGAAAGCAGGGAACAAATGGTAGAGGTGAGTACGGTCAGAAAATAAATATTAACAGAACTGCCCCTCTGGCAAAGAATGGTTATCAGATTGCATTTTCATTCTTATGCTGGCACTCAGCAAGATTACTTCATTTGAGTGCCTGCAGAAGAGCAGGGGCAACAGCATTTATGAGTTCATTGAGACTTTAGAGCAGCCATCCTTCCCTGGATGACAGACTTGTACTGCCAGTCAATAAAGCTGGTGAGGTTTTTCTTGTAACTTAGAAGATCAGTTGTCTCTGCTTGAAATAAAATTTCTGCCCTGAGCTAAGTGAATGTGCTAGTTCATGTGAATTCAGTGAAAAGAGGGACATGACTTTACAATGTACTTGCTGTACTTGTAAGAGCAGTTCTGAATAATGCCACATATATTGCAGATTCTAAAAAAGGTGATTTGTGTGGTGATTTCCTTCCTTCTGGAAGCAGCAGTATGCATTGAAGACTCTCAGTAACTTAAGACTTTGGGATATACAGTGATAAATGACATCTTGTAAAACTGGGTGAAGTCTCTGCTCTATCTGCTATTCTCATTTTTTTGTCCATCATTTGCTTCTTGACTGGAGCAGTTGCTCTTAAATCCATTTTTATTCAATTTTTAATCTTGGTATCTTTTAGAAAAGATATGTTTACTGCATAGCTGCTCCTTTCTGTGACTGGGTTTATAATTTTATAATCAATTAAAGTGATGATGCTCCTAAGAAAGTGATAAACCAAATAGCACCTCTCGGTCCAATGTTGGTGATTCAACTGCAATGTCAGAGTCTTAGAGAGTCACTCCTATTTCAGCCTTTAGAAAGCTGTTCAAGTCAGCTGGAAATTTCTGTAGAATAATATTTTCTTATCTTTTCAGGTTAGATTAACTTCGTACAGAACTTTTAAGTGAGCGTTACAGGAAGCATCTGACCTTGGAACTTCATTTTATTCTTTGCTACATTGAACAGCTTTAATCTTATTATGGTATCGTCTAGTACTCCCAAGGTATTAGGAAAGGCCTCATACAGAGGCAGATATCTCCAAATGGTATCTTGCTGCATGACTTTATCAAGTTATCTAATAAGCTACTTAATTCTTCATACCCACTATTTCTGAAATAGGTTAAGCACACCTCCTTCAGGTTCAAAATGTGTAAGCTGTATCTGATTTGCTGACACAGCGAAAGAAAGATTGGCGTCATATATCAGTAATCCAGGCTATGAGATGAAGACTCCACCTTTGGTAGTTTTAACATTTATTTTCCTTTACTTTAACATGTGTTCCACCAAGCCCTGCATAAGTGGGAGAATGATAGGGGAGAGCCATTGCTCCCTCATTCCCTTTCACATTCACAGAGATGCTGTCCATCATGGGCAGTTATTAGATTGTCCAAAGGAAATAAATCTGCATTCCTATTAGCAGTAGTTAAATTTTACATTCCAGTGTACTTGTAATATAGATTTTTTTTATTCAATTTTCTTAAGGCCATGTAATTCTTTTTGGCATCGGTTGCTATACAGTAATTTTGTAGAAGGGTTTGGGACTCAGTGTAGTAACTTGGTGAAAGAGTGAATAGTAAAACTGTGTTTCTTCCCTTTAAACTTAAAATATACTGCTGTGAACAAATTCAAGTTTAGATCTTTCTAAAAAATGTAGGACAATCATTTACTTAGCTGTGAAAGATGCTGTATTTGCATAAAATGCAGTGCTTCATCTTATAAAGATTATTTTGTTTTATACATACAAACAGTAGGAAACACTTTTTGTTTAGCATTTAATTTGTTAGTACACTTAATAATATAATCTTCATGTACATCACAGTAGGATGTGTACAGTAAGGATGAAATAAATCCAGGTGGCAGTCATTCCTGTTTTCCATATGCTTTATCAAAAAAGATACAGAATCTGTTTACCCAGTTCTTTACATCTTAGTTATTTAGCAGATATGCATACAGAATTCCCCACTAATAGAAAAAAATCTGTTCGTGCTTGTATTGTCTAAAGATGATGGATCTTTTTTCGGACTGATGTACTCTATGGCTGCCTATAAAAGTACATAAGGAACAGGCATTGAGTAAATTCTGGGCAGTGCAAAATCCAGGAAGGAATCATCTTGCTTGATAGTGATTACCTTTAATTAAAATTAAAAAAAAATCCAAACCAGTTATTTTGTGGATTTTTTGGAGGTGTTTGAAATCCTTATTTCAATCATTTTTCAATTCTTATTTAATTTAGGTTATTGGAATGGTTCTTACTGTTGGAGAGAGATCATTCAAATTTAAATGATGCTTTGTGTGTATGGGGATTGTTTGTGTGTTGATTTAGGATATCAGGCCAATTTGTGTATTTATATGTTAGGTTTTATTCCTGCCTAAAAGAAGGTTAGCCCTCTTAATTTTGTGTCCAGCATTAAGTGAATGAGCATTTATGGCTTTATGATAACAGAGGGTAAAGAAATCACAGAATCCTGAAATGACTGACGCTGGAAGGGACCCATGGAAGTCATCTGGTCCAGCCTGCCTTGCTCAGGCAGGGCAGATTGCCCAGGACCATGTCCAGAAAGACTTTCACCATCCCCAATGGTGGAAACAGATATATGAAGCTTTTGAAACAGCATTTATGACTTGGCTTTCATTCATAACTTACCCTTGCCATGAATTTTCCTTATATTTAGCAGATGTCAGAATCTTAATTGTCAATTTTCCTAGCATCAAAATAGATGCCATAGATACAGCCTCCAGGACGCAGAAAATTGTTGTTGGCTTTCTGGGCTCATCTGGACTGGTGGTGTTTTTAAGTCTTGATCAAGTCCATTCATTACCACATTCATCTCTCCATTTGCCATTAGTGTTTCTAAAAAAAAGAAAGGAAGAGAACAGATTTACATGATTGACATTCTGTAATTTTTTTTGTGTACAATTATAATGAAATTCTGTACTCTAAAGTTTGGATTGCTTTGTGCTTTTGTGAAAATAGTGCTCATAATCCATGGATTACCATGTTGGTTGGCAAGCACTTCTGGGTATTTTTTTTTCTCTTCAATTTATTTTTACAAAGGTTTTGCACTAAAACATTTTACAGTGTGGTGTATGAGAATAATTAGAATGTAATTATTTTGGTAATGGGAATGGAAACAACCGGCTTGAGCTGTATTTGAATCTGTGAACTAACATTGCAATGTTTTAAAGAGTGGTCTATTTACATATGCAATTTATCATTAGGCAATAATTTCTTATATGAATTTATTGTTTTCCAAGATGTATAAAAGTTCTTTAGTTGTCAATGTGATTGTGTTTGAAATGTGTTAATGTTTGAAATCTTGCATTAGCCTGTTTCATAGGTGTCTAGGATAACTCAGGTATTTGATTTTGAAATTATGATGGTGATTTTAAAATGAGGTTAATGTCCAATGTAGATACTAAAAAGGAAACTTTGTAAGCAGAAAAAATGATACCTTGCTACAGTGAAGTTTTAGTGGAGTAATTCTGATTTGTGTTTTTTTTATTTTTTTTGTCTTGAATTCTAGATTTATCCATGGCAGTACAAAAATTTTCACAGTCTTTACAAGATTTTCAGTTTGAGTGTATTGGAGATGCTGAAACTGACGATGAAATTAATATTGGTAAGTACTCTCTTTGCTTTTCTGGCAGTAACATTTTTATTGTTTCTTCTAGCATGTTATCAGAAATACAGTAGGGCAGTCCACAGGTGTTTTTTAATGGCTCATGTCTCAAAAATAGAAAAATTTCAATAAATAGAAACCCTGTAAGGCTTTTTAAAAATACATGTTAAAAAACTATGTCTTCATGGCAGAGCTTGATTTATTGTAGCAGAAAGTATTCTACAGTACTTTTGTCAACTGAGTCAGCTGTGAATCCTCTAAATTCTGCTGTTACTCCTATGTTTCAGTCAGTTTTCAGTGGGTTACTGAAAGGAACACAAGTTTTCTATGATGTAACATAAGTCTGCAAAAAAACACCTAAGTGCCTAGTAAGACACAGGAAGTCTTTAAAGGTCTGAAAAGAGGAATATGTTCATTACAACTTATGCATTCCTAAGTATATGGTTGTCTTAACTTTTGGCAGTAAAATTTACTATTTTCTTATTGTTCTGTCTCTGTATACACGCAGAAATTCTGCATTTGCAGAACTGAATGACTCAACTTGTCTTGAACGTAAGCCTCTTTAATGTCATCAAAATACTCTTCCCTCAGCAGACTAATCCTGGAAATGTTTCCAGGGTTCAGGAATTCAGCCACTCTTAACTGCAAGGCATTGCTGCAGTTGCAGTAATGCACTTACACAGTAGCACAGCAGCTGGAGTGCTTTAACCCCCACTGGTAAGAAATTTGGATTATAATCCATCTTCAGAAAGGCTAAATTCAGTATCATGAGTCTTACATACCACATGGCCCCCATGTGTCTCCTAAAACATCTGAGAGGAAGTAAGATGGTTCTTAAAGAGTAGTGGCTTCTAAAAATAAATAATTTGGCAGTAGAAGAGGGAATGTAGGACTTGTTGGTATTTTTTGAAGTTCTATGTAATGCAGAGAGGAAAGTCAGATTTAGTCTTTTCCAAGTGCATCTATTATTGTCTATTTTCAAGTCTCTTCTCCCTTCAATTCTTCCTTTTTCTGACTGAGTCATTGGACAGAAGGTCTGAACTGCTTGTTTTCACTCGCAAGGTTTGCCTCATCCTCTACAACACTGTGGTAGTCAGAAAACTATCATCAAAGATGACTGGTATTTGGTCACAGTCTTCTTCTAATTCCTGGCAGGGGCTGGGAGGGGAGGTTTAATTTTACTGACCATTAAAAGTAGGAGAGTGAAATCACTGAGCTGCTGCTACTCAGGTATAAAACCACATGCATTCTTCAAATGTGTCCACCTTGGAAAGATAAATGGTGTGCATGTACTCTTTGGCATGCTACATATTATTTCTTGGCTGTTAAAATGATATTGTGCATATATATATATATTTAAACTAAATCTGCAGTATCTCAGATATATGTTTTAGATTGGGTCAATAACTTTTTTGCATTTAAAATCAGGTGACTGAGAACAAAGACAACATTCATTTTACTTGTAACCTACATGTAGCACAGAAAAGACATTTTATTTTTTGGACATTAAACAGGCATTTAAAACTATTTAGGAAAAAAACACAGTTCATGAAGCTTGACAGATGATTTATTTCACTTGAAGCTTCAAAGAAGGGATTTCTAGCTTCCAAAGGACCAATTGCCTGATAGATTGTCATGTACATCAAAGAAGCTTGTAAGAGTAAAGGGTAAACTGACAGGAATCAAATTCAAGTCCAACAGAGCTTGAATGATACTGTGTGCTTTTGTAGGGTAAGGCTCAATTTTTGATCTCCCTAGAGCAGTGACCTAGAATTTATCCATATCTTTAACATGCCCCAACAAGATAGATGTTTGCTTATCATCAAAGACAGCTTTGTATGGATGAATCATCCTCTGTACCTCCTTCTGCCTTCACCTCCTTTTTCTAAAAATGTCTACAACTGTGCAGGCCAGTGAGAAGTTCTGCTTCAGTATTCTGACTTGATAAGATTGTAAAACCCTACCATATGTATAGGGGCTTATACTAAGGACTACATTTCTCTTTCAAGCTTAGCATTGAAAATCTACCCTAATACATCTTAGAGTTGGGAATTCACCTCTGAACAAGACTTCTTCTGTCAGGATGTGCGTATTCAAAAAAAAAAAAGGTTTCAATTCTTTCAACATTAAATAGAATGTTGGGTTTTTTTATTATTATTTTTCATACCAATAAAAAATACTTGGAATTGAGTTGATAGCTCCATTAACATTTTTTGAGGCAATACTAGAGTTGAGGGTCTCTCTTTAGTAACTAAGCACAACTTTTTTCTTCTTTGCTTCTTTTTTTCCAGTCTGAGATCTAATAAGAGTAGTTTTATTTGCATTTCCTATGACTTCTGCATTTTTAACTGCTCTTTTAGTATAACTTATCTATCCCAGCAACCCCATTACATAAAATATGTAAAAAGTAATTATAGTAAAGCTTCATGACACTCTCCACATAAACAGTCATGGTGGTGTTCTTCATGCTTATTTAAATCCATCTCTCAATTCAGCTATTTATTTGTTTGGGTTGGTTTAGGGTTTTTTTAAATTCCTATCTTTGATTTCTAATTTTGATTATTTATTATATTTTATTTGCAATAATTTAATTCTTTCATAGAAGGGGTATTCTTCTTTGACAAAAAGGTCTTATCTGTGTCTGTGTCTGTATAATGCATTTTAGGTAGTTTTTTTCATGTTGCTGCAAGTTAGCCAGGATTATCTTCTACAGCTCTTTTTTTCTTTGTTTTGTTTTTTTTTAGTTGGTTTTTTAACTGTGAACATCAAAGGATTCAAGCTATAAAACCCTTTTCATTTTTTAAGCTTTTTGTCAGCAAATCTGGTTTGGGAAAGTGGTCCCCATCTTTACTAGCTTTTCTCCTTAAAAAATAAACCAAGTTAGCAACAATTGCTGGTTTTGTCTCTTCCTCTGGTTTGGAATTCTTGGGGAAGCATGTGATCTGCAGCAATGCATAGGCTGTACTGTTTGATGGCAAAACATGGTTATTCGCTCCAGTTGCATGTGATTCAGTAAAGCTATAATTGTTTTCTGTGCAACTGAAAATTTTTGCAGAAGATGGCATTTTTAATGCAAAAATAACAAGATGAGTGACAATGAATTAATAATACTAAAAAGCCATAGCAATGAAGGTGTTGTGTAGCTTGCTCTTACTCTGAGAAGAGGGTGTTGCTTTCCTAATCTAACAACTGTTTTCTCTCAGAAATACCAGCACATGATAACACTTGGCCGTTACCTTTTTAGACATATCACCCTGTTCTCAGCCCTCTTTGTAAATATTTTGCACAAAAATTAAATACTTAGGATGACAGTGAAGGAGGTCAGTCATTTGTCTTGCCCAGTGGGAGTTTTGTGTAAAATAGATGCATGATTTTTACATGTTTCAAACCTTACAGGTAACATAGAACTTTACAGGTATGGGACAGCAGCAAAAACTAAGTTTTAATGATCATCTGTCTTTTTCCTCAGTATACATTGCAGGCATAAATTTTGTAAGGAGAAGATTTGCCTGCATCCTCCTAGTATTATATAACTTGTGTCACCTGGATCTGTTCCTAGGAATTTCTCTGTTTTGATCCTCTTTTATTCTGTTTGTGTTATCTGGTTTATGGCTGCTAGAGATGAAAGTAATAAACATTATTAACTCAGTGGAATTCTGTCTTGTGCCTTTAACAAGTTTTGTCTGTTTTGTATTATGGCTAATTATATATCCGTGAGATCTAAATATCTGCAGTATAAGACCATGCTCTTCAGACTTTAAAAAAAAAAAAAAAAAAAAAAAAAAAAAAAAAAAACAAACCCAAAAAAACAAAAAAAACATTCTGATATTCTGGCATTTTATTTTAGTGTCTGTGTTTAATTAGCATGTTCTATTTAGGAAAGTGCACTGAAAAGCATGTCTTTCACTCTGTGACTGCTGGTTTTGAAGTCTGGGGTTTTCTTCCCTGAAGAGAATTATATGATGACAGCTGTTTCAGGTAGCATCATATGCTTGATTTAAGAATGTAATAAGATTATGATGATTTATGAAATCGTTATTAATTGAGCCACAAAGAATAGGTCAGAAGTTCTAAAATGTGGTATCTTTTCTTGTGGGCACTGAATTCCTCTCTTGCCACTAGCGGTTGGGGCTCATGATCTTTGCTGACTCACACCTCGAGTCGTTCATGGGATTACTGAATTGCTTGCAGCTAACCATCTACAGAACTGTTAGCTCATACCTGGCAGTTAGTTGTTTACAACAGTTAGTTTCAAGTTGAACTTTGAAAAATCGACTCAAATGTACTGGAGAGAAAGAACTCAAAACCAAACAAACAAATGCAGAATGCTAATAGTAGTTGTTTGTTAGAGTCCACTGCTGTGTCTTGTTTTCTTGTTTTAGTTGAGCAATGAAGCCACAAGCTCAGTCTTCTTTTTATCTCCTACTGGGCACCCACATGCACAAATGCTTTTCAGTTAGCATTTGCTCTGCCCTCTTGGAGAGCTTGTCAGAGGACAAGCATCCTATAATTCAAAGCAGCAAATAGATCTGTACTGGAAAATTTTTATATAAAACTACGCCCAAAAAAAGGAAAAAAACCATGACGTTTCCTTTTCCCCCCCCATCTTTTGTGACAGTGTAAAAGTTTAATTGACTTTAAGAGGTACCAAGTTCCATTTCTAATGGTACATGCTGTGGATACAATGCATGTACAATTCAAATAAATAAATTTAAAAAAAATAAATTGCATAGGAGCTTCATGCATGCCTAAAGTGTGTAGAGACAAATCTTGACAATCAGTCTGTGGACTTGGTAGTTTCCAGGTTAGGACACTGTATTTGGAGTTTCATCTGACATCTGAGATGTCAGGTTACTTACAATTTCAAGCCACTATTGCTTGTGGTGTGTAATGGCTTCTTGAATTTGCTTGGCTCTTCCTGAATTATTAAACGCAGTCAAGCCACCTACAGTCTGAATCACTTGGATATCTTACTGATCATCTTCTTAATTACTTCAGGTTAAGTTTTCATGTTCAAGAAAGTTCTTCTTGGGGTTAATATTCAACCTACTTTGTACTGAATTCCCATTTGTAACCAGGCTTCCAAATGGAGTTACCGAATTCCAAATAAGTCTAAAATTACTTCCAACATCTCAGGTCACTACTGTCTTATTCAAAGCAAAGAAAGAACAGGATCTTGCCACTACCTTAAGGGCAGAGTTCTGGGGGTGGATTTTTTTAGTGTAGGCATCATCCCAACAGCTTTTCTGGTACTTGAGTTTGTTGACCTTGTGGAAAACATTAGAGGTGAGTGTATTTACAAAAGGTGGTTTTATTTTAGATGGGTGGGGAAGGGTTGAGTCCTGAATTAGACTAGAAAGCTATTTACAATGGAGAGTGAATTTCCATAGAAAGATTGTATGCTGTTTTTCCACACTAATTACCTGCTTAGATTTTCCAGGTCTTTTTCCTCCAGCTGAAAGAATGGATTTTAAGATTTACTTTTTAGATTACTTTCAAAGCAACTTTGCTTAAAGTACTTGTAAGATCACAGGACGGGCTTCTTTTGTACTTGTATTGGATTATTTTTATCTACAGAAGTTTAATGGTAACAATTTGTGGGAGGAGCACAATCAGGGTGTAAAATGCCTAAAGTATTTGTTTCAAATCTCTTGATTCTGTTCCTACCATTATTTTTTTTTTAATCCCTGTTGCATATTTGACCATTTAAACAAATGCCACCTGTTTCCGGAACTCTATTGTTTCTTGACTTCAAGAAATGAGTGATTTTATGCTAGTGCTGGGATCCTGTCAAGGTTTCAAAACAACATCTGTCCCAGAAAGTGAAAGTTGGCATTCTGTTGATCGATCCCAGAGCTCTCGTCTTTGCTTTGGAAGGGCAAATGAGGCTGACAAATCAGGAAACAAAATAATGGTGCAGTACGTGTTTATCTGTTCAGGGGGGAAAGGTAAAATAAGATCAACAACAAAGTCCTTGTTGTTTCTTTTTCTCTTGGATACCTATCAGAAGGCTATAGGAATTTGCATGCTCCATTCTGTTGTTGACCTTAAGATGAGTATTCAAATGAAAAAACTGAATTGGGATGGCTGATGCAGTTACTGCCATTTCTGTTTGTCCTACCTTTCTTCTGTGTCAGGAGTAGCTGACAGTAGGAGCTCTCATGAGTTCCTGCAGTTTGCATCCTGGTGTACTAACAGAAGCTAAAATTCATGCTAATTCATTTTACTGAATTGGACTGCAGACTGTGGTGTCTCAATACTGCTTGCCTTGGAGCTCCTACTGTGCACAGAAAGAGGTTGAGGCAGGCAGTGGACAAGAACAACTTTGTTGTCCTGGTGCATTCTGCTAAGGAGTTAACATGAGTCAAAATTTCATCTGAACAGCTGAGTAGATGAATGGACAAGTCCATGCTACTCACAGAGCAAGATGAAATAGCTTTTGTGTCTGTCAGTGATATTTCGATGTTCTGGATTCTTGAAGGTATATTCTAGTTTATTGTCCTCATTCCATGCCTTCAACATACCTCTTTTCCCTTCTTTTGTCACTTCATTATTTCTAGATTTGGACATCCCAGTGAGGTATGAATGCCTGTGGGGAGACAATCTGAGGACTGGAGTGTTGCTTCATAGAGTTGTTTTGAAAATAATGAATATGTACTGCTGATGCATATAATACACTTCCAGTAAAATGGCATAACATTTCAGATTTATATAGTTATAATATTTTAGAGCTATTATAGAGTTATTTTAGAGCATACCTCTTGAGAAATAGGAACCAATTTTCAAAAAAAGATAGTAGTTTGATCAACTCAGCTTTGAGATATTCATCTTCAGGTTTGAGCAAGTAAGGTAAAGAATTCATACTTTCTGAAATCAAAATGCTTAGTATACTGAGTTCAGAGTTTTAAGCACAGGAACTTTTTGTTCCCTTTGTAGACCTAAATTCAATTAAGCAATTATGGCAAACTGAACATCTGTTCAAGTATTTGGTGATATTTTTTCTAAACTATTCAAGCAATAAATGCACAAAACTTTTAAAATCAGAAAAATAGTATTAATGATTCTCAGTTGCATTCTGAATATATTGCTTTTGCTTTTACTTCCCCTATTTCAGCACTCATAAAGAGCCACACACAAAAAAGGTTTGTACAGCTGGGAAGATTAAAATATCAGGGGTTTTTCCTTCACTTAAAGTATGGATGGGCCTCTGAAGAATTGGGGATTGGCATGCCTGAAATGTAGTCATAATTACTTCTAATTCCTTTGTTTTTGGAATGCTATGATTGAATATTACTTTTGCAGCTTAGCATTGTGGTAAACAATGTTGTACATTGCTCAGTGGTTGTTTCCCATGTTGTCTTGTAACTCAGCTGCTCAAAAAAACTTGAGCTTGAAGCAGCAATTCTTAGAATGAAAGATTTGTACTCATAGCACATTTATACCACAATTATTTCTGTGGGATGGGGGAGAGAGAGCAAGAGAAAACTGTAATCTGATTGCATCAGAATCCATCTTTGAACTTAACTATTTCTGAATATTCCATGGTTTTTAGAGCTGTTCTTCCTCTAACATGTGATAGGGTATCAGTCAACTCTGATGAAGCCAGATCTGTTCAAGTCAAAGGTTAATGGTCAATTTAGCTGAGGTAAAGATTAATTGAATTAAATGAACTTCTATGGTATGCTGCTAGTTTTCAATAGGGGCCAATTCAAGCTGCTGTTTTTTCAAAGTAGGTCTCCAGCAGCACTTTAAGATCACTTCATACCTCTTAGACAGAATTTGATGTATTGAATATTGTTCCCCACACCCTGCTGAGTTCTGCAGCTGTGGAGCTCAGCACCACTGCTGTGCCTGTGGCTCCATCAGGTGAAAAGAGAGGCGAAAAAAGTGATTTCTCTTTGACAGGTACGATAATGCAAAACCCCATTTTGTAGTGTGGCATAGAAATGCAGTATTTCTTAATGATCACTTACCTGAACCCTTATCTCTTTATTCTATGGGAACATGGCAGAAATGATGTATTTGTTGTGACTCGTCCCAAAAGCCTCCACCCCTTCACAGAACTGTAGATGAAAGGGGAGAGACAAGAAAGGAGTTACTCATTTGTAGACAGGTTTTGATATAGTGCTCTGTGCGAGCACACGACTGCATGAGAAATCCTTCTCATGTTCCTAAGAAAATGGAAGAAATTATTTAGAAGATTTGAAATGTTTTTGCTGGCACTCCAAGATGCTATGTTTCAGGAGAGGTGCTGTAGACTAGTAGAGTCTAGAATGAGCTTTTTCTACCACATCTCTGCCATGTTGAAGAATTCATGCTACACAAGATAGATAAGTTTTCCAAATTAAACTATGTATTTTCGAAATCGGTACAGCTTTTATAAATAGAGTAGAACATTAACACAGGGTAGATAAGCAGCTGTATTTTTAATAAAGTGTTTAAAATGTAATGGTGGTAGTGGAATTACTCTTTGATGTGGGTTTGTTTTTGTTTTGTTTTTACATAGATGCTGTGGGATAGACAGGCATTATGAACTTTAAAAATTTTTCAGGACTCTCTGAAGTGTTTTGCCCTTGCTTTATCTTTTTAGAATTTTCTACTTGTATGTGCTTTGTGAGGTACTGCATGAGTAGGGCATGGCAATTTATGATATTAAGTCAAGTAATTTGATTTATTTAAAATGTGTAACATGGTGTGTCTTCAAGTTATCTCTCCACATATTGTGTTTGACAAGTGCTGACAGTGAATCTGGGAATTCTAGATAACCTGACTTTCTTGCAAATCTTCTTAGTTTGTATATAAACATGTAGCTTTCCGTGTAGACTTTTTGAGAGGTAGTGGAGTAGAAAGTGTAAATGTGTTGGCTCAAATAATTGTTTTAACTTCCGTACAATGCTTGCATTTGTATGTTTGAATACTTGTGACATGATAGCTACTTTTTATAGCAAAGAATTCTCAAATATGAAACTGTTTGTAACTGGATTTAGATGGTTACCCTGACATTGGTTTGTTTTTTTAATGGGGAAAGGATTTTTACTTCTAATAGTGGCCCTGCACTTTATGCTTTACATATGTTTAGGAAAAAACTTCAGAAAATACCTTGCTATATTTGCTCATTAAGTTTTGCAAAGTGCAAATACTCTTGAGTTAAAATTGCCTCATATGGTATGTACATGTCATATGACATACATGTCATGCCTCATATGGTATGTGCTGCCAAACACATCTTGCAGAGCTTTGGGTTTCAATTAAGCTCAGATCTTGATTTGGTGCCTTTTATGGTTCTCATATTGGCCTGCAGTGTGAGGCATATGTGTTTTATGCTCAGGCAGGAGGTTTCATTCTTACTGTGGAATTGCTGGCCTCTTCTGCTGGTTTGTCTCACCTTTCTAGTGTGACAAAACCCAAATGCTTGTGCCTGGTATATGGCCTGCAATTGAAGGGCTTTGAAACTTTGTGGGGAGTACTGCCTGTAAACATACAGGGATCAAATGCTATAAACCAGGGCAAGTCAAACAGGGAGACTGTTGCTGAATATCTGATAGTTTAATTGTTGGTTTTGTTTTCATGGGGAATTCACAGCACTTATTATCATCTCTCTGTCCTAACACTGTAAAGTGCAAAAATGCTCCCAGTTATGACTTGGAGAAAAAATTACCACTGACTTTACTCTTGAGTTTACAATGCCTTAACTCAAATGAAATAAAGAGAACCCTTGGGGTTTCTTTACTTTTAGTTAAATGTATTTGAATAGCTGTGCCCTGATAAAATTCTCTGCTTGTCAGCATGTAGTAGAACATGTGATCATATTTGGAGAACAATACATAGACCTTGAGGCATAAAGGCTATTTTTTTTCCTTTTTCTTGCTTATTCATTTGTGTAATTTCTTTGCAGAAGCTTTAAAACAGGCAGTTTTATCTGTCTCTTTACTGTTATCATACTTTTTCTTCCTGATCTATAATTATTTTTTTTGCAAATTTGGATTTCCTTATGTGAGGTAGCACACTTTTTTTCAGTAATTTAAAAAATTTGGCAAAATACCTTTTCTGACAGTTCAAGGAGGGAATTGCTGCAGAAAACAAAGTTAACACTGAAGATCCTTCAAAATCTGAAAGATCATGGTAGTATTTGATGAAAAAAGCATAGGATTAAGCCTGCAGACTAGTTATGGAGCAGATAGTAAGAATGTTCATTTATTGAGTCTGAAATAGCTTCAACTTGTCTGCTCTAAGAATGTCTTGATTCTTTCACAAGAACAGTACAGACCAGACAGGGTTGTCTGTGCCTTAGTGTGCCTTCCCATGATGGAAGTCTTCAAGGAAATTTGTAGTTATTTGGGTTGTAAATTTAAACCATTGTCTTCTGGCAGAAATCATTGTCACTTTGAGATTGTGTTTCCATGCTGAGGTATGTTGATGTAATCTCCAAACCTCTACATTTGAATTTTTGTTTCATCCTATGTCTTTTACTACTAGAAGTGCATTTCATTGTATTATAGGAAGGTCCAAATAGCTTTTTTTTACTGTTCTTGTGGAGGCTGTGGTAAATGTAAACACAGACAATAGGAATGCATAAGGTCCTTATTACAGATCCATAAAACCTGATACCTGGATTAGGAAGGTAAGAGAAACCAAATGGAGAGGATAAGGCAGCACAATAATAATTTTCCAAATTTAAACTGAGATTGAAACCCCATGAAGAAATGAACCATTATCTTGATATTCTAACTTCCTTTTCCAAAATGGAATCTTCTAACATAATTCATCTCTTGACACCAATATTCAGCATAAAGTGTATCTGACACACTGCAAGCTTGAAAACTGGAATTTACATAAATACCTAACTGATATTATCTTAAACCTTAGCAAAAGAATGCACTTGCTATATTTCCTTTATTATCTTGGGAATGATACTCAGAAAGGGAGAAAATAACTAAGATAAACACTGATTTCAAATTCCGTACTCCTCTCCTATTTTGTCATCTTTTCTGCTTTCCCAGTAAATATTATGTATGGTACAGAGCTCAGTCTTCCAAGTTGTAGTTTCTCCAAAAAAATGTTCCCATTTGGAAAGCGAGGGAAGATGACTTTGGGTAGAAATAGCAGAAGAAATAACAGTAGGTAAAGAAAATAGAAAACTTGAGCAATAATTGGGAATCAGACATATCAGATATATGTCTTCTTGTCCAAATATAGCTTTTCTGAAAATGTGTTTTAAAAATAAAACCAACAGCTGTTTGCTATAGGAAAATCTTGTAGTCATCTTGCACTACTGTTTTTTAAATTATGTTACAAAGGTGCTCCAGCCTAGTCAACATTAGTTATAAAACGCTTTGACACCAATACTCTACTTAAAGTTCAAGGACATTCGACATTTTTCACAATTTGCATAAATTATTCATTATTTCTTTTTATAGACTATGGTGTTGATCCTTCAGCTTGTTCCCATTGGGCTCAACTGTAATTCCCTTTAAAGCTCTAGGTAATTGTACACTTTTTATGTTTTATAGGCTTAATTCAGTAGAGAAAATAGGGGAGAAAAAAAGATCAATAACAAATCAGTCCAGGTCGTGACTGTGGTAAAGGAAACCTCTGTTGTATAAAATAAGGCACCATCTAAATTCATAGCTGACATATTGGAAGACCAAGATAATGACAGGCTTTGGGAGTCTTTTTTTGAGACATCCATGACAGACATTACCAATCCACTGTGGCTTTAACAACATCTGCAACTCTTCTTAAGTAGAAATTACTGAGAAATGATCATTGTCTCTTCATAACTGTTGTGGCCTGACAGTGTTACTGTGTAATGTTTGCTTTTTCTGCCTGAAAGGATGCTTTCTGTAGCTACTCTTGTCTTATCTGCTGTACCTCCCCATCACCACTACTTCACATAATTTTTCAGTATATCTTAAAATCATAGAAAAAAGGATAGAAATTTTATTTGCTGTTGGGACTTGTTGAAAAATGGCTTGTCATGGCTGCAGTTAATGTTAATCATTAAAAGCTCTGGAAATACAACCGTGAATTAACAACTATTTAATAAAACAATTGTTTTTAATTTTAGATTTGGGAAAGAAAATCTCTTCTCCCAGACTTCATGGATCTTACATTTATTCTGGTTTCTCCCGGAAGTCTAGTAAATAATTGTTAATCAGTAGAAAATTTCCTTATGGGCCATTGGTCAGTCTTGAATTCTGATTCAGTGATCTATTATTTACAGGGAAAAACCCCCTTCTAAACATTAGCTGAAGTTCGTGCTCAAACATTAACTCAGGCCTACTACAGCAAGTCTGTGCTAGGTATGACCAGTTCTGGAGGATGTACTTGACTGACCTTCCTACCAAAGAGTACTGGGAGCAATGCACAGCACGGTCCTGGAAGTTCCTCAGTCAGATCAGGAAGACATAAGGAAATCTCTGACAGTCTTGCTCATTTTTGCCTTTCATACAGCAAGGTGTCATAAGAACATGTGACATATATCTGTATGGATTACTTTTTCCGTCCTGGCATTCACATGTCTGAAGTTGGTGATGGCATCTGCTCATAATGCTATAAAATCTTGTTTTGTGTACTTTAAAGTATGTAAGAATTGTCTGTGTATCATTTAAGACTGAATGTGTAAGTGGAAATTAAAGCAACAGTCCACAGAAAAGTGCATTCAGTTATATTGTCTTCCACAGTGGCTCTTAATATCTGTCTTGGATTAAATGTTGCCTTCCAAAGGTAATGGTTTTATGTCTTGGTTTTATGTCTTTCAATTCAGTATTGATCATGCAAAACTATTATATGCATAATGCCATACACTTTGTCAGCCTTTTCTCATTGAATGTAGATGATGTCATATCTATTGCGTGTGACATTTAGCGGTGCAGTGTAACACTGTACTCTTAAATATTAAGCTAAGGTTCATAGAGTAGCTTCAGTAATTTCCACAGACATTCTATTTTAGTGATATGTTCTCTACACAAGTATATAGCAAAAAGTTCATAAGATTTATTCTGTGCATTTTTTTTTCATATGAACAACTGGGTTGATTTCAATGCAGTAAACCAGATTTGTAGAGTGTAAATGAATCACATTTTTAATAAAGCATTGTAGAAATTTGCAGAAACTGATTTTTATTATTTTTTACTTATCCATCATTTGCTCAATTCTACATCAAATTTCAGTTCCTTTTTAATATGTGAATGTAGTTCTTTGTGGAGCTGTACCATGTTTTTGAAAGTATAGGGATTTTGGAAAAAAATAATGTTGCTGATTTACACTATTAATGTTTGAGCTGTTGGTACTGTTAGTTTGTTTCTTTATGAAGCAAATTAATTAAAAGACTTTACAATTAAAAGTAAAGAGAGTAGCTTTTGGTGGGGTTTTTTTTGTTTGTTTGTTTGTTTGTTTTTTTGGTAAATAAATAATGGGAGCCCTTTTTCCTGAACAAGGGAAATTTTGCTGCCCATTGTTGTTGAGTTGGGAACACTCCAGAAAGAGCAGCTGGCAACCTGTTGTGATTGTGATGAATGAGACCACAAGTGTACATCTGGGTACACATTCAGTTGTTTTTGCTTCTTGGGCATTGCTTTTCTCAGGCATCATTTTCGTCATGATCCCAAATGTATCTTACAAGTCCTTTTGAGTAGCCCCTAAATAAAAAGCAGACTGTAAAACTGTTGGGATTTTTAAGTCAATATCACCTAATGACTTAGAGTAAAATATTGAGTCAGCACTTCATTTTTCTTTTAATGGCCCACCAATAACAATAACTCTTTATGAAAATAACTAAAGATATTTAATATGTTAGGCTGCATATGGTACTTCATATTATTGGTGTATTTTCCGAATGTATTTCTTATCAGTACATTCCCATGACATTTCCTCTTGCAAAATACTTGACTCTTCTTCCTCCCACCCCCTTTTGGGTTTACAAAGTTCACTTTAATTCTTCTGTCTATTCTGATTAAAAAGAAATGGATTTAAAAAAATGTTGCGGTATTACTAAGAAAAGATTGTGAGGCTGATATGTAACGCCTGAGTGTCATGACAGACAGTGGGCTGCATCTGACACAGACGGGTCTGATTTCTAAATCTTCTGGTTTTCAACTACACAAAAACACCTCAAATTATTATTGTTGAAATATCTGTTTGTTTCCTGTTGAGAGCTGTGAATCCAGAGATAGATGTGTGTACCCCATGCACGGGTTTGTGCCGAGATCCCGATGAGGGTTCTAGTTGTGGAAGGGAAGGTTGCCCCTGCCCAGATCTCCAAGGTGCCCAGTGCCCTGTGGGTGAATTGCCTGGGAGGCCTCACTCGCCTCAGTGACCTCTGCCTGCAGCGTCCCTCTGTCTGCCCAGCCCCAAACTGAGGTGAGGCAGAGCTGCTGCCTCTCTGCAACCAGAGACCTCTGTGGGGAAAAGGGAGGAGAAAAAAGGAAAAAGGGTACCCTGGGAAAAGAGGAGCAAGAGCTGTCTTTCCTTCCCTTCCCCCTTCCCACTGCAGCTTCCAGCACAGCTGAAGTTCTCTAGGGACAGACCCTGGCTTTTAATGAGGCCACAGAGCGGGGGCTGTATGGGAAGAAGGGTGTGATAACATGAAAGATCAGTACTGCAGTACTCAGGGCTGTTGTAGGAGAGCTGGCATGGATAAAGCCTTTTTTGATGTAGGTGGTGGCATTGCAGGGACAGAAGAACCATTGGGGTCACCAGAGATGTCCATGTTGCAGAACTCTGTGTACTGGGTGTGCATCCTTCACTATGCTCTGAATAACACAAAGCACAAGTTCTCCCTTTGCACCTCCTGAGCTCGGGAAAGCTGGATGTAGGCATGGATGTGGATGTTGGGCAGCAAGCATCAGAGGTGTAGTCAGTTTTGATGTGAAGGTGTCTCTGCAATCAAAGTCTCACAAGATCAGGGGGGTGGTTTGTCCTATTGCTGCTGAAGAGTGTAGATTCTGTATTCTTAGAGAAACTTTGACCTTTATAATTCCCCCAGAGGTGAGCCAGTGGGGAGAAAAACATGGAGACAGTTTCTCAGTCTTTAGCTGAGGCACTGTACTGGTGACAGACTAGTACCTTTATATGAGTGTTAAATGTTGAGGAAGATCTTAATTTGCACACTTACAGAACATATTTTATATGTTTTTTTCTGTGGCTGACCTGAATTTATTTAAATCCTAAGCAAATGTTTCAGCTTCAAAACTAAAAACCACTCTGTTTCTGCCTTGAAATTCGAAAAATGAATTAAAAGCTTCTCATACTGGTTTTGTGTTGTGGATTTCTTTTACCCTCCTCTTCCTCTCCCCCCCCCCCACCTCCATATCCTCATAGTTTAGCCATGTCTGTCTGGCTAATTGTTTGTGTAGCTTTTAGCATTTCATATTGGGTACTTAGATATCCTTGAGTGTAACACTCTACAGATTTCTAGTCAGGTATAACCAGTCAGTTCATCATCTTATTTCTATACCTGTTGTTTTTTTTGGTTTTTTTTTTTTTTAGTAGGATATTATGAGCTGACAGAGATTGATTTAATTCTGTGTACATCAAACTGAAATTCCTGATATCAACATAACTGGCAAAATCTTGTGGCACTTGTCTTCTGAGGGAAAAATATTAAAGGAAAAGACTCGAGGCCCAAGTAGATGGATGTTTAATTTACCAGGTGTATTTGGACTAAACCAAGAACTCATAATGGGAAAAAAAGAATTTGTCAGCAAACAATGACTTAGAGGTCAAGATATGCAAGTGTAACATCATAGTTGCAAAAAAATTAGCTATGTAATGTTTTGCAGAATGAATTGGAACAAGCAGCAAAGCATTCTTCAGCTGTAAAAGTTAACAGAGGGAAAGAAAAATGTAAGGGTGACCTCTGCAAGGTCCAGATGGCATAAAGGATAGAAATTATTTGTGACTGGTCCAAAAAGCATAAGTAGTAGTTCATGAATGCAGACAAGGCAGTCAAGGCAAGCAATCCTTAATCTTAAAGGATCTGTTCCAGTACTTTTTAGAAAATGTGCTTATTTCCTTAAATCTTTTAGAGAAGTTGAGAAGGGATAAAGTCATATTATCGGAGACTGACACAAAAAGCATTTAGAAGATTTAACTATAACTAAGAGGTGGAGTTCCATTAGCATACTGTCAGCACTATATGTTGGTTAACTGTGAAGAATTTTTCAATCCTGTTCTTTTGAGAAAATCTGAGTTTTGTTTCCATGTTTGTTTTTTACCTCTTCCAAAACGTTTGAGATTGCCTCAAGTTTATTTGAGAAAGGGTAGTGTTTAGCAATCTGTATTCTGAGATCACAGCTTTAAACCACAAAATGTAGCTTCCTGTCATTGGTAGCAATTACTGCTAGTTTCATCAGGAAAAAGTAAAAACACATACTTAGCTCTCTTCACATGGTTTTCTCTGGAATTGTCACATTGACATTTGACAGTTGTGATGCTGAATCGGAGTAACCCCTGTACCCTTGAGAAAGTAATACAAATGGAAAGGAAGATTTTTCTAGACAGGTTTGTACCACATGCTTATATGAGAATGAAGTCTTAAGAGTTTTCAGAATTTTTTTCCTCTTTCGTGCCCTTTTTTAGGGGTTAATTCTTGTATTATGTTTCCATTGACTCTCCTTCAGCCCTTTGACTTCTATTTGAAAACAATTTTGAGCAAAGACTTTGTCACAGTTGTAACAATTCAAAGCTTATAAATCAATCATCTGTTTGGGTCAGCTGAGACCTTGTCCTTGTAAAACATAAAGCCAAAGAGCAGTTAAATCTAAACACTTGGCATTTCCTCTAAAATACTGAGTTTCAAATATTTACCCAAATATTTACCCAAATATTTTTCATAGTTGCAAATACTATGCAAATATGTGTTCTTCCACCTTAGTGGAAGAAACTCAATTATTTTCTTGCCATTTCTGATCCTAGTATGCTAAGGTGAATTATGTGGCCGAAAGCAGAATTCTTCTCTTTTGAGACTGATCTTTCCATGTTTCAGGAAATTCAGTTTTCCATATTACATTAAAATTATTTTTAAAGTGCATATAACTCTTAAGATTCAAGTTCTTTTTGTTTGCTCTTGACCTGCTGCCTGCTTCAGTCTATCTCATTTGAGGCTACTGATTACATTGCAGCGTAAGAGCAATATTTTATCACTGTAGCTTCAATCCAGATAACGGACTCACTTGGTCCTAAATCTCATTTTAAGCAGAATGTTCTTTTTCTTTGTTTTACTTTCAGCCCAGTCACTGAAGGAGTTTGCTCGGCTCCTGATTGCTGTTGAAGAGGAGAGAAGAAGACTGGTAAGTTTGCTGGCAGTAATGTTGCATCGGACCTCTCCCTGAGTAAAATAGTGCACTTCTTTCTATTCTCCCTGAAGTGATTTTTTTTTAAAAATTTATTTGTGTAGTAGAGGTTAAGTATATCATAAGAATTATTTGGAATTCAAAGGCAGAAATGTACTAGCACAAGCTACAGCAATTTTTAATAAACTCTTCAACCAAAGATTTTTGCATTGATTTTAAAATTTGTTTTCTCTCAGTTTCCTACCTGCCTTCTCCCTTACCCAAAATAAGCTTTGAATACTGGTGTACCTTTCCCTTCCTGCAAAAAGCTTATACTGGAGACATAGGATCTGTATTTAATGAAACACTCTTGAGTGTTGTCCAGTGAATGTATGCTAGTAATCCAAGAACATGATAAGTAAGTGATAAGAAGAGAAAGCAAATTCATCACCCAAGAGAAACTATTGTAGAATACATTATGGATCAGACTTGCTAGAATCATCCATTGATATGGTTTCCTTATGCTGTTTGAATCTGCTGTTTGCTTTGATTTTTATATTTATATTCAAACATAGCTTTGTTAAAGAAGTTTTAAGGGTATTTTTATGCGACTATTTTAAAAAAAATTCAGGTAAGCAGTGAAGCTATTTTTGTCCTTCCTTGTGAGTCAGTAGTGAATAAAGGAGCAAGCTAAGAATTAACGTCAGTAGGATTTTTAAATATCATGAAAGTTTAACCAGCTCTAATCCATCCAAAGGTTATGTCTTTCCTGGTTTTCCTTCCTCTTTTGGGTACTTAGAACATTGAGGTAAGGCTTTTATGACTCCGACTGGAACAAATGTACTAATTTAGAAAAAAGTTTATATAAAGTTGTCTTATCCTAGAAGTAAATAGACATAGAATCGCTCTCTCACTATTTCTGTTTAGATAAATATTTTTAAATGGCAAAGTCATAACATTTATTTAGTACAGTTGCATAGCTAATATCACTTAAGTGTATAAAACTATAAATTTTTTCCTGGGTACCTAGAAGAGTGAGGGGACTGTTCTATACTTACCACCTTAAAAGCTGGTTAGCAGAACATTTATTAATTCCTTAGTTAAACAATGTTTTAAATTAATAGTTTTCCAGTTTAAGTTAAAGATTGTTATGAGCTAACTATTAGGAAAAAAAAGCAATTAATAGGTGAGCGTTTTATTTTTCAAACTCATTAGTCTTTCATAATATGTATAAATAATTTCCTATTATTTTGTCTTTATTTTCCCCCTCTTTTTTTTTTCCCTCAGAAGAGTCACTACTATTTTCACTTTTAGAAGTTTTTGGCCTCTCTTTGGTTTATAATTTGATCTTTCCATACAGTATTTTTGTAAAAGGGGTAGGAAGGTCTTAAAAGAAGAAAAAAAATTTTAATATTATTAAGGAAAAAAAGACCAGCCAGATGGAATGATACGTTTTGTTCTGTATCAATATGATTTCCATGGGAATGCATGGATTGTACATCTGAGCGTGGTAGGTTGAGCCTGGCTGGATTAGCAGCGCCCATCAAAGCTGCTCTGTCACTGGCCTCCTCATCTGTGCAGGGGAGAGAAAATACAAGGGCAGGCTCATGGGCTGAGATAAGGGCTGGGAGAGATCACTTGGCAATCACTGCCATGAGCAAAACAGACTTGACTGGGGGAAATCTGTTTAATTTAATGACAGTCAAATCAGAGTAGGGTAAAAAGAAGTAAACCCCAAATCTTAAAGAAACTTCTTCTGCTCCTCCCTTCTTTCGAGGCTTTACTTTAATCCCAGTTCTCTACCTCCTCCCTGACAAGTGGCACAGGAGGGCGGGGAATGAGGGCTGCACCTCCTTCGTCCTCATGGGGAGGGCTCCTCACACTCTTCTCTTGCTCCAGTATTGGTCCCACCCTTGGGGGACAGTCTCCAGGAACTTCTCCATTACGAGTCCTTCCCATGGGCTGCAGTTCTTCCTGAGCTGCTCCAGCATGGATCCTTTCTGCAGGATTGAGTCCTTCAGGAATAGGCTGCTCCAGTGTGGGTCCTATGGGGTCTTCATGTAGGGAGAAGATGCTCTTGGTAGGAAATCATTTGTAACCAACTTTTTGCTCAGTTTGGAATAACCTCATTGAGTTCTAATTCTCTGTCCAGAATGAAAACATGAGAACATTAAGAGCACACAGTTTTCATGGTAGTTATATTTGCATAAGAAAATTTATCAAACTTATAATTTCTGTGGGTTTAAAAAGTTTGAGCTGCTTGTTGGTGGAATTTTTTCAATTATTACTGCAGTAGAAGTATCACCTTTGTCAAAGATATGGTTTTTATATTCCCCTGTCTCTTACTGCAGTTTTCAACATGTTGTCATAGAATCCAGAGGTCCCTGTGAGGATCAATGTACCAAACAGATTGCTAGTATAAGTTTTTTTTTTGGAAAATTTTTAATTTAACTGTGGAATCTTCTGAGCACTTTTGCTTGTTTCTGAGGAAGCCTTCAGCTTGCTAGTATAAGTTAGATTTCTCTGCTGGAAGCACTTTAAGTCAGCCAATTTGCTGCTTAGTGACGATTTTAAACAAAGTTCTCAGCTGAAGGGAAAGCTTGAGATATGGCATGCTGGTCTTTAAGACTTTTATTGCCTTCTGCATAAAAAGAGAAAACATACAACAGTTATTTAAAAAACAGCTTGTTCTTTTCAGCATTTTGTAGAAGGCTTGGAGAAAAATAGTTAGGCACTGTTGTGGCTATTTATGGATACACTTCATCATACTACTTTCAGCTTTCTTTAAATTCTTGTAGCATGTGATAGTAAAAGACTATTTTATCAGTGAATGCAGGATGTATGAGAATATAGAATGACAGATATTAGTTTTGCATACCAGCTAATGGCCTTGTTGCCCTGCCTTGAATTTTATTTTATGAAATTATGAGCATACATATTAGTGCATTAATCAGATTTGAAAATGAAAAGTATATATTCATGTAACCAATTTATTTCTCATCTGATGCCTATTAAATTCTTCATAAGTCAAATTATATTTTTGTCTTGGTGAACACAATGTTGGAGTGCTTGTCCACCGAATGTATAAATGAACTGTTTCCAATGGTCAAGGAAAGAGTTTGAGAGGTGTTCAGCAAGTGTTCTGTCCTTCCTGCATAGAGAACCAGAAGGAACTACTTTTTTTTAGAAGAAGCTAATGAAACAAGGCATTATGAACAGTATTGTTGGGAAAAACATTGAAGAATAAGTAAATGAAACCGTGTGTCACATAAATATTCTGTTTTGTAAGACTTTGTAGCCATTATTACTGGCAGCAGTAATAATATGGTGATTATTGCAAGTAAATTTCTTTTATCATTGTCTTTTCTTTTTTGATGCTAGAAAATTGGCTAGAAGTCAGAAAAAACAGAGGCCATGTACTGCACATTTCCCCTTAAAAACAAAATAAAGGAAAAAGTAGCTCATAAGATACCTTATTTTATGATATACAGGCTTAAGTTTGATATCTGTCATTTTGTGGTGGTGTTGATTTAATGAGGCTGTTGGTAAATGGTTTTCTTTAAAAAAAAAACCAACCAACTAAACAGCACTACTCTTGGGCTTCACATGTACTGTAAATAGATAAAAAGTCAAGTTCATCCCCCATGGATTTCCAGTGACTTCAGCAGTCAGCCATCAGGGATGTATAATAATGACCTCTATTTCCTGGTGTTTATTAGGGAACAATAGAGATGCTATAATTTAATCCCATGTGAATGTTTGAGTCTCTATCAAGGGAACTTACTTAAAATAATTTCCTTCCTCTTTCACTGAATTTGCATTCTTTCTGTTAAATAAGTGATATGTTTTATTTTAGAGATTCATATTTTATTTATGCTTCCTATTAATTTGATTAGTAAAATTAATAACAAACAGAAATTATCTGGCTGTAGAATAAAATGCTACTTTTTTTCCTTTTTGTGTTGACCTAAGTATAGATGAACCGGTTTATGCTACTGCTTCTAGAGATCCCCAATGAGTTTGAAGCATTGAATGATTTCTCTTGAGTGTCAATGTTATCTTGCTGGAGCTCCGTGATTATTTCTGAGTGTTTACTAAATCCAAGACTGAAATAGGCTCTTAATTCTTGCTATTTATCCAAGTTTTTTTTGGTTGTTGGCAGGTGATGAATGGCCTCAGAGCTTTTTGTCTCTGGCATCATGAATCAGTGAGATTCCTGACCAATATTAAATACTCCAGGGGATAGTATAAAAATTCTGAAGTGGATAGTTTTGTACTATGCTCAATGAATATTTTTCTTTAGAAAGTCTGCCTTTTTGTATCTAATAATCTTCATGCTTCAGACAGTATCTCGTTTCTGTGGACTTTTTTTGTATTAACTGGATGTTCTCATTGTGGTTCTGTATTTGCCCTCACACAAGGGGTCTGATGCTATCTGCTTCCAGGGAAAGCATCAAAATATTGAGTTTCAAAAGCTGCACTTGAAGAAAAATAAATGAGCTGTTAAAACCAGCTATCCATGGAATGGTACATAAAATCAGATACTGAAGGACACAGCATGTTGTTGAGCAGAATTAACCTTTTCCCTATAATGCAAAGTGCATTACAGATTCCATCAGAAGAGTAAGCAGTCTCCTATCCACAGGGGCAGCTTATTTCTCAGTTTATACAGGGGCAAAATAACATTGCCTATACTGGCACCCTGAGACTGCAGAACAAACACCTGGCATTTTGTTTTGCATGGTGTCTCTCTCAAATTGCAAAAAAGTACTGTTTGATGGTGTTTTGATATACTTGGTAACTGATTTCAGTGTTTTTCACCTCTCATACAAGATTTGGCATTTAAATTAATCTCCTTGGTAGGAGTCTGCCGGGAAGAATGCTGAGAGCATATTACTGTAAGTGAAAGAAAACACCACAAATAAAAGGACTTCTTTGAAGTTACAACTGTTTTTTTGTTTCTTTATTTTTGTTTCTTTCTTTCTCATTCTTCTTTCTCATTGCATTTTTCCTCCCAGATGACAGCTTTTTAGCTGGTCTAAAATAGGGCAGCCTTTGCTTTCTCTTTTCTGGCTTGTTTTTGTCTTCCAAGTTACATAGATAAAACAGTAAATATTTCAGCTAGACCTCAGAAATACACTGAGTAAGAGTTACCTTTTAGGAAGATACTCTTTCCTTGTATCAGCAAATGGAAAGTAGTAGTTCTGTAAAAGAAAACCATCTTATTATTGTAGACAGCATAAAGTAATTTAAGTACAGGACTGTACCCATTAGTAAAAAAAAGTGACTTTCTGTCACATAAAGAAAATCCCTCCTCCCCTGTATACAGTGTGAGTAAATGCAGCAGAAATAGTAGATGGAAATCACCAATACAAACAAGACTGCAGTGTTTGTATAGTTCAAAGGAAATCAAAACACATCAAAGATTCCAGCCACTTTGAAAGATCCATGAAAATATATAAGCAATTGGCCAACAGCAGAGCTGTACTCCGATATCTTGGTTCTCCCTTGGAGGTGGGGAAATTCTGCATTTATTTCAACATATTTGCCATCTAGTTAAAATGGGAAATCTAGCTGCACTCCACAGAGGCCACCAATTTCAAAAGTTCAGCTTTGACATTAGCAGTTTGGATGACTAGCACGTGATGTGGTGGACTGGATTTTTTTACCATTCTGTGCTGAGCATATTTTTTAGAGTGGCACATTAGAGGAAGAAATTCCCTTCATATATCTAATGAGGATCCAGGCTTCACAAAGCTAAAAAAACCCTTCTTATCTCTCTTCAGATGCCATGCAAAAGTGCAAGCAAGAGAGGAAGTATATTCTCCCAATTCACTATTAAAACTCACTCAGCATTTTGAAAAAGAGATCTGGGAAAAATCTAGACATAACTTACAGGTAAGATGGAAATAACTACTGTTGCTCAGGATTTGAAGTAGTATTAGTAAACCTAATAGAAATAAATTAACAGGCAGAGTGACTTTGAAGTGATAAAAGATATGGTCTGTATATTACATTGTCATTGAAGTGCTAGTATTCTAAACTTTTGCTCACATTCCTCATTTTAAGCAATCCCTCTGAAGTCAGATAAGACAAATCCTTAAAGCTGCAGCATGAAAAGTCTGGGAGCTAACCAAGGAGACTAGTGTTGATTTTAATTTTTCGCATTTAACAATAGTAACCTGAAGCATGTTAGCCAAGCACTTATTAACCTTGAATGTTGTGCTAGGTACTGTCGCTACTTATCAAATTATACATAGTATTGTCTGCACAGTAGATGCATGCTTCATGCAAATTTCTAAAAACAAAGGAATCTGAGCTGTCTAGAAAAGCCATTTATTTTTTACAAAAAAATGTACCTACCCACAACTTAGTTGAAACTTTCCTCCCTATTTATCAGTATACAATAGACACAAAATGGCCAAGCCTCAGGATTTTTAATACTTAAGTTGTGGTTAGAACATTCCGATGACTGATATTATCAAGTTTTTTCCTAAATATAATTTCAAAATATTATATATAGTTTATATAATCCCCCATAAAACCAAAAGCAAAGAAAAATAGCCAAAATAAAACCCACAAAAAACCGTAAAAACAAACAAATGAGCAAGAAAAACACAAAATTAAAAAAAATAAAACAAGAACGAAAAACCACCACCACCCAAAAAATTCCCTAAAAAACAAAGAAAGGCAAAACAGGATACATTCATTGTTTATTCATCACTTATTCATATGTGAAATAGACTTGACATTTCTGACATTCTTGAATGGAAGGATTCGCAAATGTTTCATTTCCTTATGTGAATTCACCATTTCTAGTAACATCAGCTGTTTGTGTTATTGTTTACACATACAATACACAGTGAAATGTTCCTCCAAAAAAAAATCAATAGTCATTATCATTGTTACTTACCATCATCATAACCCATCCTCTGCTGTTGTTCCACACCACGTTTTCTGTGCCAAGTGTGAGTGTGCACTACCATGTTTATGAATAGCTGAAAATTGCCACGACAATTTTCTGAATTTCTGCTGAGTTTCTGCTGGCTGGCACAGTAAAACTGAATGGTTCTTTACAGCAATATGCATTAATACTTGCTATGAAGTTCATCTCAGTTGAGAGTTTCCCAATTTTGTTGTGTTCTCACTGTAGAATGCTAGTGTAGTTAGCCTCTAGATAGAGTAAAAGAAAAGTTTATATTACAAATAACAATTTAGAATAGGATAGTATTTCTGTGAGAAACCTGAACATGTNTATATATAAAATTGTTTTGCTACTTTCTTAGATTGTGATCTGGTTTTATTTTATAAAATATTGAAGCACATATGGTCAAAATCAGTATGGAAAAACTTAATGGAAATCTGTAACCCCAGAATTACTCAGAATATCCTGAAAATATTTTCCATTGAAAAGTAAAGAAACTCATGCACTAATAGTTTCACCTCTTGACATCTTACTTTCACCCTGGCCTCAACAATTATACACCCAGTCTTGCCTGAGCCTCCTGATGAGAAGGCTAGGTGCTCAAATACATTTGATTTATCTAGTGCACATATGTGAATGAGTGCAAAAATGATAAACCAAGAGGTCAAACTAATTTGAACACTCTCCTCCTGCAGAGGAGAATGTTGATTTTTAACGAAAATACATCTTGGCTGTAACTGGACACTTTATTAACTAAGAATTTGGACAGCTTGAGCTTCACCTAATTCATCTAGCTGTGGCCTGCACAGGCCTGTAAAGGCCTGGAGTTGTGACACAACTTAATCTTTGTTTCTTTAAGTTGTACCATTTATGGAATGTGTTATAGATAAGTTAGAACAAGGTAGCCAATTAACTAGCATCTCCTTCATAAAAGAATGTAACCTGTGGTATCATATTTAAAGGCAGTTGCAGGACAGAGTAAATGGCGCCATTTTTCCATGCACCAGTGGGGGCGTCTCTCTTTCTAACCTAGCTCCTTGTTAAGTACCCTGCTTCATTTGGCATGGTAGGGCTGTGTGTTCCAGCAGAGAGTTTATCACAAAAGCAAAGAGGTTTTTGTACCTTCTTCTCATCTTAGTAAAGGTTCAGACTCAGCATCCCAAAGCAGCCAGAAACTTGAAACTTGATTTCTGGTTCTGTGTCTCAAAAGCTGAACCTGGGGCTTTTGCATGGGATAGTCAGAGTCCTTGTCTGCTGGATAGGGGAGCTGCAGAGGAGCACCTTTCTGCTCAGGACATCTCCTAGGCATGGGGACTACTAGACTATGTCTCCTGCATTCTCTGTTGCTGCTATTTCCCTGCTTGCTGTGTAGAGGGCTTACTGGGTATCTCTGAAGTTTGTGACTTTATCCATGCATTATACAGGCCACTAGCACATAACATGGAACATAACATGGAACAGATTTTTCTGAGGAACACAATCTCTACATTGTTGATTGGACTCAAGCAGTAAGGAAGAAAGGAGTCAAATCCCAATTTGTGTGAATGCAGACTCTAGCAAAGGAAGGCATATGAATAAGCTCATTTTTAGTGAACATGACTTGGAAAATAATAACTTTCTGTGTTTCATGCATGGTGTTGAGTTTGGACAAACACTTAAATGCTTTCTTCATTAAGGACATAAATCATAGCCTGGTTCATAAATGAAAAGTATAGAGTGAGATTCCTGCCCCACTTAAATGAAAAAGAAACATTATAAAATTTTCCAATGAATATATTATAGCCACACAATATATATTCTGTTAATCAGAATACAAAGTGCTTTTTAGAAAATCCTAAGAAAACCAGTGTGGAGCAAAAGTAAAAAGACAATGGCACCAATGTTCTCTTTTTAATATACCCATACTTCAAAATACATATAATCTCTTTAAAATATATAAGAGGCCATATTCATGGGTTCAGGACTGCTTTCTGGGAAATACTCACTTTCCCCCCAAAACACTATGTATGTGCACTGAATTATTTGAATTCATAACAGGTATTTTAAGAATTTTTGAAGTTTGGAGTCAATCATCATTTTTCCCTGTTGTAAATGGAGTAAGTGATGGCTAATATATAAGCTGCAAATATAATGATTTTACATCATCAATATCTGTTGAAGATACCTATGATTTAGTCTCTGTTGTTCAGAGCAGAGTAGATCTAATGCAGCCCAAATAAATTACTTTAATCACTTTTCACTGAAGATGGAAAATTTTCCTTCTAATTAGTATATGCTATTCACATGAATTATGCTAACATGGTATATTAACATTAAGAAAATAATTTTTCTATCTGTTATTTTTAGGTTTTGGACTAATTTGTGCTGAAAAATAAAAACATAGCACAGGACCTGGGTGGCTTATGGATCCTTGGCTTTCATCTTCTTCATCAAGATTTCCAAATATGAAATTATAATGAAGTCTTAGCTAGTGGGCATATGAATTGGAAATAACAATTAGGATAATTAATAGAGCCATGGTCATGAGAACAAGATCAACATATTTAGATCAGATCTGAACTTAAGCGCATATAGTCTGACATCCATCTCCACAAAGCTTCTAAGCCTCCAGGCTTTTGTGTCTCCTCCTTTGCCTCCTCTTTTGCCTCCTCTTCCTCAGACCAGGGGGACTTCACACTCTTCAAGCCCAGATTTCTTTTAAAAAAACCCAAAAAAATCCAAACCAAACTAAAAAACACCAACCAACCAATTAAAAAAAAAAAAAAAAA
>VXBU01002814.1:15738-32924 GCA_013400315.1 Bombycilla garrulus | reverse complement strand
CTTTATTAACTAAGAATTTGGACAGCTTGAGCTTCACCTAATTCATCTAGCTGTGGCCTGCACAGGCCTGTAAAGGCCTGGAGTTGTGACACAACTTAATCTTTGTTTCTTTAAGTTGTACCATTTATGGAATGTGTTATAGATAAGTTAGAACAAGGTAGCCAATTAACTAGCATCTCCTTCATAAAAGAATGTAACCTGTGGTATCATATTTAAAGGCAGTTGCAGGACAGAGTAAATGGCGCCATTTTTCCATGCACCAGTGGGGGCGTCTCTCTTTCTAACCTAGCTCCTTGTTAAGTACCCTGCTTCATTTGGCATGGTAGGGCTGTGTGTTCCAGCAGAGAGTTTATCACAAAAGCAAAGAGGTTTTTGTACCTTCTTCTCATCTTAGTAAAGGTTCAGACTCAGCATCCCAAAGCAGCCAGAAACTTGAAACTTGATTTCTGGTTCTGTGTCTCAAAAGCTGAACCTGGGGCTTTTGCATGGGATAGTCAGAGTCCTTGTCTGCTGGATAGGGGAGCTGCAGAGGAGCACCTTTCTGCTCAGGACATCTCCTAGGCATGGGGACTACTAGACTATGTCTCCTGCATTCTCTGTTGCTGCTATTTCCCTGCTTGCTGTGTAGAGGGCTTACTGGGTATCTCTGAAGTTTGTGACTTTATCCATGCATTATACAGGCCACTAGCACATAACATGGAACATAACATGGAACAGATTTTTCTGAGGAACACAATCTCTACATTGTTGATTGGACTCAAGCAGTAAGGAAGAAAGGAGTCAAATCCCAATTTGTGTGAATGCAGACTCTAGCAAAGGAAGGCATATGAATAAGCTCATTTTTAGTGAACATGACTTGGAAAATAATAACTTTCTGTGTTTCATGCATGGTGTTGAGTTTGGACAAACACTTAAATGCTTTCTTCATTAAGGACATAAATCATAGCCTGGTTCATAAATGAAAAGTATAGAGTGAGATTCCTGCCCCACTTAAATGAAAAAGAAACATTATAAAATTTTCCAATGAATATATTATAGCCACACAATATATATTCTGTTAATCAGAATACAAAGTGCTTTTTAGAAAATCCTAAGAAAACCAGTGTGGAGCAAAAGTAAAAAGACAATGGCACCAATGTTCTCTTTTTAATATACCCATACTTCAAAATACATATAATCTCTTTAAAATATATAAGAGGCCATATTCATGGGTTCAGGACTGCTTTCTGGGAAATACTCACTTTCCCCCCAAAACACTATGTATGTGCACTGAATTATTTGAATTCATAACAGGTATTTTAAGAATTTTTGAAGTTTGGAGTCAATCATCATTTTTCCCTGTTGTAAATGGAGTAAGTGATGGCTAATATATAAGCTGCAAATATAATGATTTTACATCATCAATATCTGTTGAAGATACCTATGATTTAGTCTCTGTTGTTCAGAGCAGAGTAGATCTAATGCAGCCCAAATAAATTACTTTAATCACTTTTCACTGAAGATGGAAAATTTTCCTTCTAATTAGTATATGCTATTCACATGAATTATGCTAACATGGTATATTAACATTAAGAAAATAATTTTTCTATCTGTTATTTTTAGGTTTTGGACTAATTTGTGCTGAAAAATAAAAACATAGCACAGGACCTGGGTGGCTTATGGATCCTTGGCTTTCATCTTCTTCATCAAGATTTCCAAATATGAAATTATAATGAAGTCTTAGCTAGTGGGCATATGAATTGGAAATAACAATTAGGATAATTAATAGAGCCATGGTCATGAGAACAAGATCAACATATTTAGATCAGATCTGAACTTAAGCGCATATAGTCTGANATAAAAAAAAAAAAAAAAAAAAAACACAAAAACCAAAAAACCCAAAAATAACCCCCCAAACAACTAACCCTAAACAGAGGGTTCTAAAATAATAGGTTCTAAAGACTCAGTGTGTAGCTGAGAAGTGAAAGAACCAGGCAACACTGGCCAGGGCACCCTGTAGCTGCTCTGCAGTGCAGATGTTTTCTTACTGTAGAGCTGGACAGCAGACAGCTCATGGAAGTGACAGCTGACTTTGCAGATAGCTCATGGAAGTGAGGTTTAGTGTCCTTGTTTCACCTCTGTCCCAGCTATCACCCCATATGTCTCATTTTTCCATCAAGAAAATCTGAAATCTTCTCAGAGCCTGTGTGACTTTGAAGAGGACCACAGAGGAGGGGAAAAAGAACCACCAGCACTGCTCTTGGAAGGAAGAGGTCATCTAATTGCAGCCTGTTGCTATCTCTAATCTAGCTCCTCTGCTGATTTCATTTGTCTGCTGGTTTCATTTGTCTTTTGTGACTTTTCACTGGTAAGGAAGGAAATGGACCTGTAGTGTGAATATCCCACTCTACACTACACTGCACCATTGAAGTTCCATCTCAAGTATTTTGAGCAGCTTCAGGTGTTACAATATATAGGGACATCAAACTATCAGAGCGTGTCCAGAGGAGGGCAACAAATGTGGTGGAAAATCTCAAGCGTAAGACTTAAAGTTAGCTGCTGAGGTCACTTGGCATGTTCAGGGGAAAGAAGAGATGGCCGAGAGACCTTGTGATTGTTTACAACTTCCTCAAGTGTGGCAGCAGAGAAGACACCAATCTCAGCATGATGATCAGCAACAGAACTTGAGGAAATGGGACAAAGCTGTATTAGTTAATCAGGGGTAGTTCAGACTAGACTTTTGGAAAAGGTTCTTCACCCAGATTGTGGTCAGTCACTGGAACAGGCTCCCAGGGAAGCGGTGAAAGGACCAAGCTTGTCACATTTCAAGGTGCATCTGATCAAATACCTTAGTCATGTGGTTTAGTTTTATGTAGTCCTGTTAGGAGCTGGATTTGCTGATCCTGTATATTCCTTTCAGTTTAAAATTTTCTATGATCCTATGATTCTACTTCAACAGGTTCTGTCTGAAGAAGCATCTACTAGTTGAAGTGTTCATGCCCTTTGTTGCAGTTAACACATATGTTAAAAACATGGGCTGGCTTCAGATGAAGGTGTCTAACAAGCAAAAGGACTGTCATTTAATGTACTTAGAAGAATAAAGAAAAGCGCTCACAAATTTTGGTGAGAGTGTTGATTTGCTGGAGGGCAGAAATGCTCTGCAGAGGGATCTGTGCAGGATGGATCAATGGACTGAGGCCAGTGGCATTAGGTTTAACTAGGTGAGATGCTGGATCCTTCCCTTGGAGCACATCAGCCCCAGGCAGTGCTACAAACCAAGGGGCGAGTGTCTAGAAAGCTACCAGTAGTATAACACCTGGGGCTCTTGGTTGATAGGTGGCTTAACATGTGCCAGTACACGGCCAGGTGGCCAGTGGCCTTCTGGCCTGTAACAGAAACAGTGTGGCAAATATGATGAGGGTAGGAACTGTATTGCTTTCTATAACTGCCTGAAAGGACAGTGCAGCGAGGTGAGAGTCAGCCTCTTCTCCCAGGTAACAAGTGACAGGACAAGAAGACATTGCCTCATGTTGTGCCAGGGGAGGTTTAGATTAGGTGATCAGGCATTGGTACAGGATGCTCAACAAAGTAAAGTCACCATCCCTGGGAGTGTTCAAAAACTGATATGTGGATATGGCATCTGAGGATATGTTTTGAGGTGATTGTGACAGGTTGACAATTTTTTGAGGTCTTCTCCTTGATTCTAACAACATGTCCTGGTTCTGGCCAGGACAGAGTTAACTTTTTTAGTAGTCAGAAAGGACCATATGACCAGGACCTGGAGGTTATTCCATACCACCTCACATCACTGTTGGGGGTGTGGGAAAGGGACTCTCTTCTGGGAAGGGTTACTTCCAGTTCAGGAAACAAGACAGCAGAAGACATCTGTTATCGTCTATTGTCAGTGAGGGTGTGTGGGGTGTGCTCAATTACTGTTACTATTCATTTTCTTATGCCATTTGGAGTTTCCAGTAAATTTTTCTTATCTCAACCAGTGATCTTTGCTTTTTGTGTCTCCCATTCTTCACTCCATCCCATAACAAAGGAGAGAAGGAGGGCAAAATTCGGGGAGTGACAGAGACCAACAGCCCAGTTTTGGAGGTTTTGGGTGGGGCTCTGAATTGGTGAGTACCATTCCCCAAACCTAACACAACAGAAAACAGAAAACAGGAAGCATACTGCATAGTGCTGTCCTACAAAGCCACAGTAAAATTCTAAATTCTAGAATTTAAATTCTAAAGACAGAAACATGTTCTGATTACAAACTAAGTGGCACTCTCTATCTTAATTGCTCTCCAATTTGGTTTGTAAACTGTTGCTGTTTATACTTGGCCATGTAGCCCTTTGGACAGGGAAAAACAGAGAAGGGTCTGCTGTGCCTCAGACTGAAGTTAATTGGAAGGCTATATGTGAAAAGGTTAAATGATTTTTTCTTGTCAAAAGTGGCTGTTGGCTTAGTATAATGAACTACCTCTTTAATGGCTGTAAATCAATCAACCTTACTAGGGCTACCATGTTTATTTTATCTGTCAGACTGACTCTAATTCAGTCACAGAAAAAAAAAAGTTTGATGTCTGCTAACATATTTACTACTTTTGCTCAGGTTAGCAAATCAAATTCAGAACATGTGCTCCACAGTGTGCTTAATTGCTGCTTTTTTCAAGTAATACTGGACATTCAGTTTACTTATCTACATTTTCAAACAAAGCTTGTAAGATGAATGGAAATGGCAACAAGAGGGTCATTCTGAAAGGAAAACTGTGCTGGTTAGGCATTCACACATGTTTGGATGCACTTCTTGAGCATGTAAACATTTTTTCTTTTTTCATCTAAACAGCTTTTGATTTTTCTTATGAAAGGACAGAGTAAGGAAATTGGAAGAGGCTGGCAACCTGAGAAATAGAGGAAAAGATCATTTCCCTTGGAATGGGCAGCAGGGAAACTTTGCAACTATCAACAATTCAAATAGTTTTACTTTCTTTGAATGTTTTCCTTCATTCCATCGACTGAACCCATTTGAAAGAAATAGTATATCCCTCCTAGACATGTTGAAATTATTTAGCTCTAGTACCTTCTTTTATGTCTTATGAAAGCTTCTATACATTTTTCTCTAAACTTGAATGCCAAAATTACGGAATGGGATATGTCATCTCCATTACTTTCTGCCAAGTTAACAGAATTGAGGGTTTTTTGCTGCTGTATTGCTCATTAAAGTAAGGATAAGCTTAGTATTCTGGGTGCTTGGTGAACAAGTTGTCTGTTTCAGATAAAATTCAGGTTGCAAAAAATACATTATCTGCATTGTAAAAAAAAAACAAAACAAAAAGAAAAACAAGAAAAACAAAAATCCCCCAACATTACCTAAAACTAAGTCAAACCAAACCAAAGCAAACCAAGACCAGAAAGTAAATGACACTACAGAGATGGGTACAATCACACAAAATGTAGAACATATAGCTGCAATAGTGTAATAATGCTCTCCTGGTAGAAGAAAGTACACAAAATGCATCCTCCACTTAAACATTTCTCTCCGTTTTGAACCTGATGAACATTGGTTATTGATTTTTATATAGAACTACACTATTTAAGCAGACTGATAATTATCATCTCCTACAGAATTTGTGCTCTTTATGTGATGATACAACAAGTACGATGAATAAAATCTAAAATTAGACCCTGAGCTTACCACACAAAAAGTTACAACTTTTTAAGAGAAATACAGTCATATTGAGGGAGAAATCATAGACTGATTTTTATCCACAAGATCTATACTTCTTACCTTAACCAACAACAATAAAATCCAGTTATTTAAGAAAATATTATTCCCATCTAGCTTGGATTAAAATATACTATGTTATATTTTTTAATGAAAAGTATGAATGCAACGAGTTTATATTCGATGTGTGTTAAATAGATAAAGAGTATTGGCACATTTTTTGTACAGAAATATCACCTACTGAGTGGGCTTTCTGTAGGGAAATGAAGAACAAAATATTTCTCTGGGTTTTGAGAATCAGAATTTATTAAAAAGATCAATATGGCTATCAATTCTTAAATTGTGTCCCATGTACTGCAAAGCTTGTACTATTAGAAAAGGGAGTAAGTGTGAGTGAGAACTGGTGGAACCCAGCCCACACGCTGCCAGTCTTGGTAACAATATTACCTAAATTTCATTGATCCTATGAAAAGAGACATGAACATCAACTCTTAGAAATAAATACCAACAGTCTTTGTTTTATTTTTTTGTTGCAATGACAAGAAACAAAATGAGAGAAAGAAGTCTTAGAGTATATGAGAACAACATCCCTCACTTGACTGTATGATAATTCTACTATTAAAACTTCTTGATCCCATCAAACTATACAAATATTTCAAGGGCAATACATTTTGTCTGTGTATATATGTAAATTATGAGCCTCACAACTTTTGTGTTTATTCCTCTTTGAAGTGTCATTGATCTCCCCAGGTTTCTGTCAATCGCATGCATAATTTTCCTTAGTGTTGGTTTTTGGACCCCTCTGATTGTAATGTCCTTCAATTCCTAAAAACTTCCAGTAGCAACAAATGGAAAAGTGTGATGTACCATGGAAGGTGGAAACACCAGTGTTATTTCCATCCAGAAGGTCTAGCAAACCAGTACATCACACTTTTCTGTGTGTCCTGGAATAACACCATTTATTCATCATTGTTGTTGAAATTAGCGTATGAATCCAACATCTCCCACAATTTATATTGCTTTTGCAATTGCTTCTAGGCATTTTTGAGCTTGAACCCTTTATAGTTCCTTGTGCTTTGCTTTCACTTATCTCTAGACTTTTTCTTTCTTCTCCTGTTATTCAGCCATTCTACATTAATTTTGTGAGCTGTAGACACTTCTGTTAGAGAAAGCTTTTTGTGCATGTGCTGAAGGACAAACAGTAAAGTAGTTTTGAGAGACACAGTAACGCACACTCTTAGATTGAAGTAAGAAGCCTAGCTGGGATCTCATATCTCCAAGGTGGAAAGCAATACATGTATGCTAACTGTGAAAACAGAGCAACATTGGGCCTTCTCTGTTATTAGAAGAATATAGCACTTCACTCAACTCAATCAATTTTAAATCATCTCATAGCTACTGGAGATAAAATACTGAATTGTAAACTATTCATCTTTCATTTCCCTGGTATCTATCAGGCATAGCTGTATTCCATTACATGTTGAAGTATGACGCCTAAGTGATAAAACATTTTAAAAGAAAGGAATAAAACATATCTAGTTCCTGTTCAACTTGCTAATACTCAAGATAAAAATTAACCACTTTTATTGAGAAAGGAGCTGATTCAACACTGTTGTACTAAATTCTGCCTAGTGGTTTAAGTGTTTGGTTTTGTTTCTTCTCTTTACAAATATTTAGCTACAGTTTGTCTTAGGTCAGAATAAAGTTCTAAGAACAGGAAAATGAGGTAAATGTTATGCAATGACTGTTGTTTTACTGTAAATTTTTTATCATAAGCAACAGCAGGAAAATAACTTCTTTTCTTCAGTGTAGCATTCCCATTCCTGGACTGTTATTGGTGTTATGTATCACTTTAATCTTTCACTGTAGAAAGCAGCCTGACATCACAAATGGAGTCAAGCATATATTAGAGGAAAGAAAACAAGCAGAGATTTGGATTTTTGCCAAGGTAAAACTATACATGTTGTTGAAGAGTAGATTTTACGAAATGGCAAGAGCTCATTTTAATATTTACCAGAATTAAATTTCCTGTCCTTCTACAACTTTTGACTCCAAATGAATGAAAATCCATCAGTCCTCCTCTACCAAGAAGACCAGAAAAAAAAAATTTGAATGTTTGGTGAAATTTTATTTTGAAGTTCTAGCTTTGTTTGCATTTTCTTCACTAATATCCTCTAATACCCATTTTTTAATTTTTATTTTCATCTCCCTATTTTTCTCTAAAAATTAGTCTGTTTTCTTTCCCAATAAAATGAATTGCAAGAAAGATATATTTTTAGGACCCAAGAGTGAGAAAAGTATCTGCTCTATTTGTCTTTCTTCATTGACTTCTTTTCTTAGCAATTTATCCTCTCATGAGCTGACCAAAGTAATTTCAAGAAAAAATGTCAGATCACTGTAAAAATTTAATCTTACCTGGATATGAAGTAAAATGTTCTTTTCCTTATGTTGGCTTTTCTTTTTTTGTCTGAATTGAAAGCAGAATTGAGTTAAACAGCTGTCATTTCATTGCTTTTGCTAGCAGCATCCTCTACCATTGTCTCGCAAAGCTTTGAAGCTCTCCCATATCTTTCTACTTTAGTATATTTAGCCAAAGCAAAGTTTTCTCTCTTTGTCCTCCCCAGTACATTCAGGGACAAATGGAGAAATTTGCCAACCACAGGTTTAAAACTGTGTCATTTCTTTCACTTATTTCAGCTTTGTGAAAATGTATACAACTCACTGCCATAGCTGCTGCTCTGTCTTACAAAACTAAGGTTGACAAGACAAAAAATAAATAATTGCCTTAACCTGCTAAGTTAATTTACCTTTAAGTTGGCTTCACTATAGTTGCTGATGCTGAAAAGTTAGAACTTCCTACATATCTGCAATATCCGTGTAAGACCATTCAAATGTATAAGACTTATCTAAGAATAAAGTTTTGGTTTCATGCATGTAGCTTCTGACACTTCAGTGTCAGTGATTTTGTAATGGCTAATGTCTTGGTTTTGAAAGACAGGTGCCTGCCAAGGAAGGCAGGAGCTTCTCTTGGAATAGAAAGTGTAAATCCCCTCCCTCCAAATTATTAAAAGGGGCTCTCAGGAAAAGATATGAGGATAGGAATAATAGTTCTTTCATACGTATAAACAAAATAAAGTAAAACAAAAACACAACAAATTACAACCTAATAGGAAAATTAGAACAAGATGCCATTAAAAAAAACACAAAACAACAAAACAAAAAACCAAACAAAAAAAAACTAAACCTGACAGTTAGAATACAACCTGACACCCTGTCAGTCAGGGTGTTGGTGCAGTCCAGTTGGAATGGTGGCTCCAGTAGTCCTCCTGGGGTGACAAATGGTTCTGCTGAAGCAGAGATCCTGTAGAAGGGCAGAGTTTTCTTCCAATGGTCCAGTGGTGATGTTGAAGGGTCTGGTCCTTCCTCTGGGAATCCAGTAGGAGAGAAGGCTGCTCCTCTGAGAATCCAGTAGAAGGCAGATGACTGTTCTGTCCAAACTCCCACATTATATCCCGGTGGGAATGCTTGGCTCCTTCCCCTGGGCGGAGCATCTCACAATGGGCTGATGTCATTCTCTGAGTCATGTGGTGGGTCCTTAATGGCCCATTAAACAGGAAATGGCTCCTAGAGGGAGTTATCTATGACTCATGGGGCAAGGTGTTGACGGCCCATTAACAGGAGATGGTCGGGGGGAGGAGGTAGGGAAAAACGCTGCCCCGCCTGGTTTTAACAGTTCATGAAAATGGAGATAGAATACAGACCTTCTGGAATATTTTTACATTGTAACTTAGGATACTAAGCACCTCTAGATCTCTTCTTTATAGTACTTTTGCCTGTATGCTTTTGAGTACAAACAATTATGCCAAGGTGTTCCTTTTGTTCTTCCTTCTCCCTGGTAACAGGTTGCTTGTGAAATTAACATCAGTCGGCATAATCCTGACCTTCAGTTTTGGCCTTCGTATTCTTCCTGCCCATCCATCCAAAACAAAAATCCCTTGCCCTCACATGACTTACTCTTCCAGGAAAGGAAGATTGAAGGAGTAAGACTATTTACCAGCTGCCTCCTAAACACTGGAGCAAAGCACAGGATTAAGCTAATCTTAAAACCAGACACTGCCCAAAGGAAAAAAATATGAGTAGCACAGCTCCAGATTTTATTCACATTCTGAAGGAAGAAGAGAAACAAATCACTTTGCCCTAGTTTCTTCAAATTGACCATTTCATGGCAAAAAACAATGTTATGAAACACTTGTTTGTCATAAAAGAAATTCAGCTACTCATCAGACACCCTTATTTGGACTAATTTTAAAATTGACAGAAGACAGATAAAAATCCTTTACGTATTTTCTTCAGATTTGCCAATAAAATTCCTTCCCATTTCCCAGTGTAGCTACCATCTTAGCATCTGCCATGCATTTGGTATTGTCCCATGGATTAAAATAATTTTACTTCATATTCTAGCAAATTATTCAAGACATAGCAAGGTAAAACAATGTCACATCTGCTTTGATTCTAATAAATTTGGGCTTAAGGGTGTTAAATCCGTACTATCCTGCCTGAGCTGTTAATTCCTTGTCTGGAAGCACTTTTTTCATTCTCCATCTCTATTGCATCTAACTGATTACCAATCAGTAATATACTAGGATGCATCAAAATGAGCATGGACAGCAGAGGAGGGAGGGGATTCTGCCCCTCTGCTCTGCTCTGCTCTGCTCTTCTCTGCTCTGCTCTGCTCTGCTCTGCTCTGCTCTGCTCTGGTGAAACCCCACCTACAGGGCTCTGTCCAGCTCTGGGGTCCCAGAACCAGAAGGACATGGAGCTGCTTGAGTAGGTCCAGAGGAGGGGCAGCAAGATAATTGAAGGGATAGAGCATCTCTCAAATGAAGAAAGGCTGAGACAATAGAGCTTGTTCAGCCTGGAAAAGAGAAGGCTTTGGGGCGATCTAATTGCGAACTTCCAGTACCTAAAGGGAGCTGACAAAAGAGAGGCATGATTTACAAGAGCATGATAGGATAAAGTGGAGTAGATTCAAACTAAGAGAGAGTAGTTCAGATATTAGGAGGAAGCTCTCTACTGTGAGGCAGTGGAACAGATTGCCTGGAGAAGCTGTGGATGCCTCATCCTTGGAAGTGTTCAAAGCCAGAGTAAAAGGGCTGAGCAAACCGGGAGGTGGCCCTGTCTACGACAGGATATTTGTAACTAGATGAACTTCAACATCTCTTTCAATCCAAATATTTCTATGATTCTATGATTTGTTTTGGATTATTGAAACATGGATCCGCAACAAGAAAATAACCTTCCATCTCTCTTATTTTTTCTTTTACTCGAAAGAGAATTCCAGAAAAAGTAAAATATCACTTTGCCTGCTTAAGCTCATCCTTTTAGTATTCCGCCAAGGCAAAAATTCTTTCACCTTGAACATCTTCCTCTTCAAATGATAAGATGTAAAGTGAACATTAGTTATTTCCTGGCAGCAAGTCTCAATGCTGTAACTTTCTATCATTGAAATTATGCTGAAAGAATTCCCTTTACAGCAGGGAGTACGAATTTTTACACATTTTATTTTGGTGAATAAAATTCTCACCTCAGCTTTTACCTTTTGTTTTAGATGCAAAAATTGTAGAGATACAGATAAGTTTGATGAAGTAGCTGCAATATTTCAGCTTCTGCCCCCAAAAAGGATAACAACCCCTTCACCTAACAATGTTTTCCTACTCTTTCTTAGCATATTCTGTAAGGAGTATGAGTTGAAGAGTCTTACGATAGAAATGTTTCTCAGATTTACCAAAGAATTCCCATTTTCTGAAAATATAAGATAGTCTTCTGAAGAAATTTTTAGATAGTCTTGGGACATTTTTCTTGGATTATTAAAAAAAAATTAAAAATAGCTTGCAGTCAATCTCCTGTTTTTGAAACAACTTTCACAGACACTTAATATTTTCTTAACCTACTGAATCTATCTCTACCTTATAAAAAACACAAAAATTGCTATAAATGTACTAGTGCACCTACATGTAAATATTATCTGAAGCCCATTTTTTAATTAATTTTTCTCCTCCTTCAATGAAACTGACCATGGAAATAAACAGGACACTGCCTTTTTTAAAGGACCAGTGGAAATGTGTTTTCCTAAGTAAGAACCTAATACTCAGGAGAAACAGACAGCTAGTAGGAGACACACATTTAAATAGATATACCACTGGCATTAAAAGAATTATCCTTCTCTGTCAGCTCCTTCTGCGGCACAAAATTCTAGCCCTGTGTATTTAAAAAAAATCTAAACCCTTTCCATTTTTGCTCATTTTCACCTATTTTCCCCCACTTCTTAATTTTACTTTCATTTCCAAAAGTACTCCAGATGTTTTAATTTAGTTGTTAATTTTGCCAGCTGGCTCAAGTTGGTAAATGTATTTATTAAATGAAGCAGATCGTGAGACTAGGAATGGTGGAATTAGGCTTCAACAAAATTCTTTCAGTATAGGTAGCTATTTATGAGCTTTTCTTTCTTGGCGTTCACTGTGGCCAAGGCAACCACCAATCACCACTTCACTCAGGAGATTGTTAACCAGCAACAAATTGAGGAGAGCACCATTCCTAGTTGACTCCATTAGCGTCTGTACCATGAAGTGATCTTACATCCAAGTGTTTTAAGAATCCTCTGGACATGAAGAATCATCTGTGCTAGCTGTGTGATGTTACCAGTTAACCTCTGGCAAGTTGAAATCTGTGGTAAGAACAAGGAAAGTTGATTTGGAGTTGTTGCTTTGTTCCTCAAAGAAAAATTGATTGGTGCCATCATTTTCCATTCATGTTATTTGTTTGTCCCTTAACCCTTACCCAGACGCTCTCAAACTCACCAATGTTGACTGTGAGCTCCGTACACTGCAGCCCCCGCTTCATACACAGTGCCACCCCACTGCCCCACCTGCCCTGCCCATCCCTCCTGAGGAGCCTGTAACCATCCCACCAGGTAATGCTTGGTGCTACTCTGATTTTCTATCATGTTCTGGCTCTCAACTGGACCTGAATATGTTAATAACATATAATAACATAACACCAGAACAGAACTAGAGCTACATTCTAGTTTGAACAAAGTCCTCTTTTAAGTCTGCTAACAGGAAGAAGGCTATTTAATATTGTTCCTCATTACCTTGCAGAATCTGTGTATTTTCAGGCCTGTGGAGTTCTTGATTGGGTCACATATTTACGTCAACAGCTCAATAAACGAGGTGAGATTGTGGTCCTCCCATGAGGGGCTGACTTACACTGCCAGCACAGTGATTTACCATTGATCTGAAAAGTGTTTGATAGAGGGTATTGAAGATGCAATTTCTGTTACTGCTGAGAAATCTAATTTTGGGGAAAAAAAGGAAAAAAAAAGTCATACTTGTCCTTCCCTGTTCTAAAACCTACTTGGCTATATTCAAAGTGAGAAGAAATGGCACTGCCACAGAAATGAAACTGTTAGTTAACTAATAATATATGGAGTTAATGCAACTATTAGAGTATTTGTGAACACTAAAATAACTCTGCCTATTCTGTATTCAGAGTTATGTCTGAAGAATATAGAAATAGTATATAAACATGTGCTCCCATTGGATAAAGTTGCTTACACATGCCTTCTATTATTCCAGTGCCAGCATGTCTATAGCTGGTTTTTGCATTAATTTGCACAGTCATTTACTTCCCAGAAACCTGTTTCAAATGACCTGCAACCAAATTTTCTTTATGATATAAAGGCCTAATGTCCTATAGAAGAGTAAAAAAAGTCACTTTCTTACTGGTATTCTGATGAGGGCTTTTTTTTATTGGAATAAAAAAAAAAAAGATTTAATAGAATCCTTTCCTTATTATGGTAAGAATTCTTTTAGAAAATTTTAAAATTAATATCAAGCATCTCACTTAAAGACAATCAGAGAGGTACCTTTCAGAAAACTACAAGAAAAACATTTATCCATCCAGAGTGATCAAAGATGTGAAAAAAAAGTCCAATTAATATGTTCTGTACAGTTTAAATGATTATTTTCGCTAGTCATCAAATTTGTTCATACTATAACAGACTACCTCACTTTTCATTAAATCAATCACGATAAAATTTTCTTTATAAGGCTTAAGCAATTAATTAACACATTTATTCAATGCTCTGTGGACTAAAAAGGGAAGCCAAAAAATTAGGGTTGTTTTAATGGAGAAAAACGGTAAGAAATTATTTTCTGCCAAGCACTATTTCCTCTGCATTGAGCTCTTGTGGGACGATCTTGCCAGAATAAATATTTTCCCCACACGAGGAATAGATTGAGTAATTGATGCTGCTGAATCAGATTTACTGGGTTCAGTGTTCCAAAACAAAAATCCTCCCCTCTTCTTTGACATTTTGTGTTTATCACACAGGCTCTGAATTGTACTGAATTCACGACCTCCACGTTCAAACCCCAGTTCACAATTTTCATTGAATGAAACTGCTGCCGATGCCACTTATCCTTGAAGATGCTCGATGTTTCAGGTGCTTGAAAAGCCTTTTTATGTTGTTTTGCATTGGCTGTTGCAAGCATCTCTCTTAGCACTTCAATGTCTAATCAGGAAAAAAAACCTGCTGATATTTGGCCTTCCTACTTTTGAATATGCTTGGCCATAAAGCTTTGAAACAGTGCTCATAGTACGTCAAGAGATGTGAATTAGGTCTTTATACTTCATTCAAATGAGGTCTTTACAATTTGTGCTTATTTTTCCAAAGTGGATATAGGCTGTGACCATTGAAGCCAAATTTCAGCATTCTATTGCTTCCAGATTTGAAAGCCCAACAGGCTCGAAATAAATACCCACAGAAAAAGTCAAAACTGTCTATATTAAGAATATAGAGCAGTAATGACAATTTTGCAGTTATTATGAGGCTGATGATGAGTTTAGCATGCGATTGCTAATTTTAACTGCCTCTTTGAATGGTACTGCTTCTGTGCATTTAAACCTTATAAATAATTTGCTGCTGTTATTGGAGGGACTGAAAGTGTGAGAATTGCCCTTCATACTCCCTGTTCTTTCTCCCTGAAACATATGGATTTGGTGGCTTATATTGCTTTGGGTTTGGTTGGGTTTTTTTTGGAGGATTTTTTTATACAAAAGATTAATAGTGGGTTTATGTGCTGAAAAGAGTTTTGTACATTTGTAGTCTTTGAAGATGAAGCTTTCTATTTATGGAAATTTATTTATAGATGCTTATCAGAGCATCTTGCCATATTTATTGATCAGATTAAATTACTATTAGCTGTATTGGGCAAAATAATAAGAAAGAAGATAAGCAGATGGAAATTTGCTCATTTCGTCAACTAACCTTTTCATAACCAAGCCAAAGTTGGTTTATTTTTTTAATTTAAAGCAACACAGAAAATGTGGAGGAACAAGGGATACCTTGTTTTGAAAAATATTCTGAAGCTGACTGGTAGGGGTTATTGTCTTCTTCCTGGCTGCATAATCACCTAGGGGATCACCTCATGGTCTCTTTCACAAATGTATCTCACTAAATTACCAGTATTTTCACATAACAGGACCCATGATGTCTTCTAGAAGCTAAATCTAATGAAGAATTATATTGTGCCTTGGTATATATCTAAGATCTCTGTTCTTACTAATTAGTCTTCACATGAAGCTCACATGGAAGAAAGTCTGGATTTTTGCTCCATTTTCTTCCAGGGAACTTGAAGTCCAAGGAGACGAGAGAGGCAGAACAGAGCAGATGGTAAATCTGTGCCTGTTCCTGCACCATAATATGCGGGATAGCCTGGAGAAGGAAATTAAGTGGTTTACTCTTAGGTCAGGAGACCAGTAAATTACAATCTTCTCTGTGCAAGGAGAGAAGATTGTAATTCAAAAATGGTGTCCGACATACTCTGCCTCCAGAGTCTAATCGAAGTGCAGAGTAAGCATCACTTATACTCAGCACTGCTCCAAAAATTGACAGATTCTCCCAAATGTTTAATTAAAACTCATAAAATATAATGGTCTTAATTTCTTCTTATGCTTTCTTTAATGTTTTTTAATGTCCAGCATTATTGATAATAAACTGCAAGAATTTCTGCTCATTTCATTAAAGGAAATACATTAATACTTTTTTTTTTTCTAACAAACTGTTTTTGTCTTATTTCCAGTTTTATATACAAACTGTTTGTATCTGTCCATGACATCTCAACTTTGGAATGATTTGAAATAACAGGTCAGTGGAAAAATTGCTGCCCATTTTAAACACTTCAGCGATTCATAGATTTCTATGCTTTTTGAATGTTGCACTAAAAATTTATACTAGCTCTTACAGATAAGTTGCTTGGCTCTGTAATTATGTTTAAGTGGAGATCTTGGTTTCCTCTGACTACTGCTCCAGTCAAGCATATTATATAGTGCATTAATATTTCTAGTGTTATCACACTACACCTAGAGAGAATCTTTACATGTATTTATACATGCATATACACTTGTAATTCCTGTTTAAATCAGTAGCAAATTCCCAAGCAGTTTCCCCTTGCTTCTACTAAAGAATGCTGTGACAGTATTAGTATTTTATTTAGTGACCTTTCTAAATTACTTCTATTTAGGAAAACACAGATAGCTGCCCACAAAAAAGTGGAATAAATTATTGTTACAAAATAGTGGAAAAGCTTGTGCAAAAGAAAGGAAAACAGTGCATATTGAGAATTGTATAATTTTTTAGCTTTATCCTCTATGTTGTACAAAACATTGTAACAGCCATGCCTAGGAAAATATATTCAGTACATTTATGTGAATGACGAAACTACATGCTCTGTAGTTACAGCCTGATTTTCGTTTTAACTCCTTCTATAAGTGCTTAGCTTATGGAGTGGAGTGTTTACTACAGTCTTTTATTTCACAAGCAGTTCTTGGATGTGTCAAACCAAGCTGAAATGCACTCCTTCTCTCTGATTCTTACATGATAGACCACATTTCAGCTCCAGTGCTCTCTTAACAAGCTTCCTCTGCAGCTCTTGCTCTCCTGAGCAATGATTACTTGCCTTTAGTGAGGAAGACTTAGGAAATACTCTGTTAAAGTCTGTACTGAGGCAAAACTTCAGCTTTCATAAATCAAACTAATTCCACAAAAGCAGTGAAGGAAGCTACATGGCTTTACACATGTGCAAAATCCTGCCCTGTAAATCTGTAGGGCCTGAGATTTCAAGGGCCTTTGTACTCAATCTCTAGAAATAATTTAGCGCTGAAAGTTGAGAGCTTTGCTGGAGCAGAGCCAGGCTGCTCCTCAGGAGCAAGAACCCACATATATTTCCCATTAATCCATGATTTCTCTCTATATTTAGGATTTTAAATTAAAATAAATAGTGTAGTAAACTGTAAGTAACTCTTTGAAATCTATGTAGTTTTTGAAAGAATATGCTAGTGCTGAGCTTGTTCTGTCATAACACCAGTAATAAATTTCACATTGAGTATTATCAATGGTTAATTTAATTTTATTTTTTTTTGTAATTTCTAG
>VXBU01002814.1:4826-15587 GCA_013400315.1 Bombycilla garrulus | reverse complement strand
ATTTTTTTTGTTCCTGTTGGCATTTCCAGAAAGGAAATCACACATTATTTTCTTCTGACTCAGTTACAGCAATATGTGGTTTTACCCTCGGCCAGCTAATAACAATAAAGTGTTTTTATGAAGGCCACTGACAACACTACTCAAGAGCTTTCGCCCATTCGCCCATAACTATTTTTCTGAGGTCCACAACTGACCTTTTTGTGTACACATCTGCACCCCTGCACACACCTCATTAACAGAACAGGCACTGGACTATGCCAATTAATGCTTCACACTGTGTATGAAAGCCAGAAGTACAATCTAGCACTTGAGACTTTCCAATTCACTCCCATGCCTTACAAAATTAGAAGAGCTGCATCTGGAACAAGGGCTGTGTTATCACCTTTTCTGCCTCCCAGGCTGGGGGGGATTGCTCCTTCCAGCTAGAAAAAGTAGGGAAAAGCAAAGGTAAATACTCTAATATTTATATTATCTGGGACTCCTCACATCACTCACAGCCCTGTACAGTATTTTAATATGAAGCCATTTTATAGTCTAAATCCTGTAACTAATGGCTTTATTACATATCCATGAAAAGTACCATTTAGTAGCAGAATAAAAAAGACAAAAAAAACAAAAAAACCAAAAAAACAAAAAAAAAAACCAAAACAAAAAACCCTGAATTTATAACCGTACTTCAAATGAAACCTCCAGTGAAGATTTCCTGCACACTTATGTGCAGAATCACTTTGGGTTTTTCATGCATATTTGCAGTTGCTTTCTCACCGACAATAATATTTTCCATTGGTTGCTATTTTGATGACGTATAAAAAAGTTTTAATCTACGGATCATATGAACCATGAAGCAAGAAGTGGGTGGAGCATTACTAAACACACGGCTGATAGATTTCTTCAATCTCCACCTAGAACCACTAAGATAAACCAAAATGAAGTCTAAAGATGAATTAAAAATTACCAGATGGCCTATAACACAACTACTTTAAAAGAATTATTGGACACAGAATTCCAAAACTGTATGAATTTAAAATAAAAAGTAAATCAAACTAAACAAAAAAACATTCATGTTCTATTAAACATGTCATTATAGGCTACCTTGCCCTGCAGAGATTATTTTTTTGTAAAAGAACTGAGTTAAAAGCCTCATTTAAATGACTTTTAGAGTTTTTTTAAATTTTTATTTGTAATTTTCTTGAGTTCAAGAACTGCAATTTCCTATTGAAAGCTTTCTGTAGATGTTTGCCCAAGTTTTCTATAAATTCTACCATCTTACTCAAAGCAAGTCAGTCTTGGTAACATAGCACTTTAGCCTTACCAAAAGCAGAGGATGGACATTTAAATTGTTTTTATTTTAAACAAAGCATAACAGATTTTTACAGTCAATGTTCTGGGACGCAAGTCAATAAAATCTATAGTTTTTGGTCAGTAGCCAGAAGGAGGCAGGCCCACTAGAGCTGGGGTGAAAGTACAGCATGAAATCTAACTAGTCGCATGGAAAGACAACAAGAGTTTGGAGAACTCATCAACAATTTGAACTTGAATAGAAGTAACAAGTAGTGATTAACAAACAAAAGCTAAACTAGTTTTTTTTTAGTCCAACTTTTAATAGGAAAATATTTACTTCAAACAAATGGCACTGATGGACATCCCTGGTGCCCTTCCAACAGAGAGGTCTGTGATTTCTATGGGCCTAAAGGAGTGAATCAATGTGCTTAATCATGACAGATACTGTATCTCATGATAAAAGAGTCATATTTATTACAATATACGCCCAGTCCTGCACCCAACACAATAGGAATGATTTTCAGCTCTATGAACCCAATGTTGCTCCACAGGATAGAATGCAGCACTCAGGAAAGAGCAGAATAGCACCATCACTCGTTCTAACAACGATGGGTGAAGTCCTACAGCAACGAGCCATAGAATTTTGCTTTGAAGACTGAGTATGACAATATAATTAGATGGGCTTAGGTTTTTACAGCAGTGTCATTGGAAGACAGGGTAGCACTGACACTACTACACTTTACTGTCTGACCTTCTGTAGCAGTAAAACAATTACGGTATTCAGTGGAGGAGTTCTGAATTTCTTATTGTATATAATGAGTATAGAGCTGAAAAAATATAATTAAGATGGAAGACTGAAGGGAAAGACCAATTAATATTTGATCCTAACATCTCTTGTGCTATTCAAAAACTTGAACTTTACTGGTAAATGTATCATTTGCTCATATTCTTTCAACAGTTATATTGTTCATGTGTTAATGTATACACAGCCTTCATCACTTGAGTCCTACCTTTCTAGGTAAGCAATTTTTGTTCTGATTTACGTGGTAGTGCAATTATAAGCCCTATGGGTTTTTTTAAGCTGACAGTGCTGTTTCACATGGATATTACTTTATTCATGGAGATTTTATTTAATTCATCAAAAATTTATTTCTTTCAAATAACCTTCAAATTTAGGAAAGTTATTCAACAGAACTTCATGTCTGAGATAGTGTAATGACAGAATGATCACTTGAACAGGCAGCAATGGTTCACATATATGAGTCTGAAGAAATTGTCAGCATTCATTAATAAAAAGCAGCAGGTAATTCATAATACATCAAATAGATCCCTTCAGAAATGGAATGGGGTGGGGAAGGTTTGTTTTACTTTTTTATGAAATGAGATAGTGAAAGCCAAGTGCTTTTCTCTTAAACGGGATTTCATTTTGGTCAGTCTTTCTTTATTTGCCATCTAAAATCTATTTTACATGGATTGCTAATGAAATTGTGAACAAATCCTACAAGATACATGTCTGTAAATTATATTCTTGAACAGAATGAGTAAGAAATACTGTAGAATAATTTTATGTTGCTGGGAATAGTGTTTCACTGTGAAGTACATATTGGAATGCACCAAAAATAACCAGAAGTCTGCAGAGCTTGTTTTTCAATTCTCTGATCACAAACAGCAGCTTGAAGTTGCTGTATATCAGTTGCACAAAGGATTAATTTAACTTAGAACACTAAGTCCACATTAGCTTGATGCTGTGCAAATGCAGTAATTTATTGGGCTAAAGGGAGTTGTAGATTGGAATGGCTCTGCTTTGGTGCTGCTGATTCATCTGTTGTTAACAGCTTCAGATCTCACTAGGACATTGAGGGGAACATTGCATTCCTCAGGTCAGGAAGCAGAGAATCTCCAAATATTATGATTGCCTCACCTCTGCATAAGGAATCACCACTGCAATTCTAGCCCTACACTCTGCCAAATAGAATTGAGACTTAAAACCACTGAAGACATGACCAAGGCTACCATTTCTGAACAGAGCCTATTCATTTGAAATACTTTACTTCTTTTGGGCTGCCACTGTGAACATGCAGTACTAGAACACTGTCTGAATTGACAGTTTCTTAATTTCCAGCTGGCATAGAAGTGTAAAAGTTAAAATTATTACCACTCCTATGCAGTGCTCTCCAATGCAAATATAAGAAATACTTAAAATAAAGCCCTTTTCAAGTACTTTCTTACCACTTTGAAGATAAAAAAAATGTTGTTCAGCTGTTGATACCTGGCTGAACCCATCTTTTTAGTAATTCAAGCTATAATTAGAATCCAAATATTTACTTCAAACCAATATTAAATATTAACCTATCCCTAAGCTACTTCTTATTCATGCATTATGTAGTACTATGTGGCTTCTTATTTTTAGCCTTTAAAACCTAATTCATCTATCCAAGACTGTAAATGTAGTAATTTCTGCTATCACATTAATCTGACAACAAGGGTAGTAAAGCCAAAACTAAATCTTGATATGATTAATTTGAAAAATTAATGGAACTGAGAGCTTATGAGATTTGCATTCAGTGAGAAAATCCTGGCATGCTAACATCATAAGTATGGAAGAGTTTGATAGACAGAGTAAAATCTATTTCCTTGCTGACATTAAAACAAAACCAAGATGTTTCTGTTGAAATTTTTACAAGACACCAGTATATATTCAAAAGACACACATGATGGGTTAACCTCAGCTAGCAGTCAAATGCTCACTCATTTCCTCTCGTCAGTAGGAAAGGGGGAGAAAATATAATAAGAAAGCTTGTGGACTGGGATGAAAATAGGGAGATCACTTACTAATTACCGCCTTGGACAAACCAGTTTCGGCTTGGGGGGAAGTTAGATTAAACTTACTTCTAATTAAATTACATTTAGATAACAATTAAATATTGGAAGCAATAATAAATTATTATTAATAATATTTCTTATTTTTATATTTTTTAAAAGATATTTAAAGACACCTTGTCTCCTTTCTCAGTTCCAGCTTCCCTGCTGCACTCTCAACTTCACCCACATAAAAGGCTCACAGCAAAAGGTGAATAGGGGATTATGGTAAGTATGTGATTGTTTCATAGCGTCACCCTTTCTTCATCACCCTTTTTCACACTCCAGCATGGGCTTTTCACAGACTGTATTTCCGTCAGAAAATATACACTGGCTACAGTGTGAGGGTTCCCCACATGCTGCAGTGTGCGTGTCTGCTCTGTGGGTATCTGCTTCACTGCGGAACATCTCAATCTGCTCATGGTGTTCTCTCTACCTTTTCTCATTTTCTCTCTTTCACTTTCTTTTCCCTATCCCCTGTATTTGTTTGGTGTGTTCTGATCTTTGTGGAATGTGCTTTCAGAGAGGTATCTCTGCCTTGGCTGACGGGCTTAGCCATGTCCTATGACATGTCAGTTGGAGACAGAATGATTGTGTTTGGCACACAGCTGCCCTTGTCCTCTTCCCACAGGTGCCACCTCTGTAGTCTGCACATAGAGCACAAACACACACACACACTTGCTGCTGTGTAGCATTTCAGCGTTTGTTGCAGTTCACCTTAAGCCTGTTCCAAAATTTCCATGTTCAAAAACAGGAAAAGACAGGATTTCTGCCAAATATCTATACCTTTGCTCAAATCATGCAGGTAAATTGAACTGACTAGCTGCTTAAATTTGGTACGTCTCTGCCTGCATTTACTAGAGCCATCTCCAGACCATACCCTCTTGCCCCCAGCAGAGGAATGGCTGCCTGAGACAGAACTGCTACTGTTTCATTCCCTGTGTGTTTTTCCTGGTTTTGGAGTCATTTGGTCTGGGAGTCTTCCTTCACTGTTTCCTCAATGAGGGGTGTCACTATAGATTGCTATCAGCTGAAAAAAGAATATAACTCACCTTCAGGAAACAAGTTTGGACTCAGAGCTGGTATGGGATGACTGCCAGACTGTCATCATTGTTGCGGTGCAGAAACATTTTAATCTTACTCCTGCCACTTCCAATTTTGCCAAGGGAGTAAGCAGATGGAAAAATAGCAATGAACTTTGAATAAGGGTTATGGCCACAGCATTGAGTGAGATGTGTGCCAAAACAGCATTGGAAAACAATGTCCTAACAATAATCTTTATCAATATTTAAAAATAACCAAGATACTACACCTGCTGGGGTAGTTTTCAAATCTCTCAGCTGCTGTTGTTTATTCCACTATTTCATGCCTCTGTTGTCCTTTCCTTTAATAGATAACTACAGCCTTTTTAAACAGACCAGACAAGGAAACAGCAATAAACATTCTTTTCTAATCCACACATAACTCCATGTCTTTCTGTAAATGGATCAATTTGTAGGAAATACTTTTAGGTCATGTACAGTTACCTCTAAAAATAGGGAAGGCAACTGCATACACTTTTGCATCAGAATCACTGTGTTCCATCAGTATGTTTTTTGTTAGAGAGTATGTTCTTGAGGCATCAGAGTAGAGAATTTATTCTATAGCTGAAGTTTATTCTTTATCACTTTGAGAGCATGATTTTACTGTGAAAGAGCTTATAGTTTCTAGGCTGCAAGTTCTAAAGCAAATTAATGCAGCCCTGATAGACAAAGGAGAGCTATGCCAGAGAGGAAGAGAAGGTCAATCAGCAGACAAGATTCTTAAAAAAAAATTATAGAATATGCTGAATATATCAAAAAAGTGAGAGGGAAGGATCAAGTGATATTTATTACTCTCTGTCAGCCTACCACAGTCAATAGATCCCAAACCCACAAAAACAGAATTAGATTACTTATTATAGCACCATGTATTTTTTCCATAAACTTTTTATCACTTTGAGCACATTCAACCATGGAGGAATTGTGTCTTTCTGTGTACTGTATTTATATTTATTAACGTACCTAATTTCTTTTCTTTGAGTTTCGACAGAAATCAAGAAACTTATGCTCAAAGTTTATATCAATTTTCTTAACTCATAATTAAAGATCAAAAAAGAATAGGAAATATTTGGCATTTTTGTCAGATCATCCTATAGTCTAACAAAAAAGAAAATTTTATCAAACTGTCAAGAGGAATTATTTCTTATATTTTTAAAGTGCATTTTATACTTTTCACATTTTGATTTTAAAATATGCTTTTAATAAGAAGCTTTTAGATTCCTTATTGTTTTAGTAATCTGTCTGGTTTTCACTGACATGTTTTATCTCTCTGCTGATATGTAGCTAGTGGCAAGAAGAGATTATTTTTGCTAGATTAAGATACAAAATCAAATGCCAAAAACAAGCCTCTAAAGCCCTAACGTTACAGTTAGAAGAATCACTTCTCTAAATAACTAACTGCCTATAAGTGGTTATTCTAGCTTCTTCACAGATACTTGTATTCACACATGGCATTAACTTTGCAGTCCAAATCTAAATTCAAGATGATTATGTGGAGTATGATTAATTTTTAATGCGACAACAAAGCTGAACACGAAGCGAAAAAGTAGAGCACGCATCTTGGCCAAACACTGAATTATCATCTTAAAAAAAAAGAATAATCCTGAAATGTTTTGCAGTGCTAAAAAACCCCACTTGTCATTGCATTTATAAAACAAAAACTTTTATAGAAAGTTTTTGTAAAAAATAAAAATGGCAAAAGTAATTCTAGATGTTGAGGAGGATCGATACCAAGGTATCAAGGTAGTTCTTTCAAGAGGTATTCCTGAAGCAAGAAGGAATCACCTTCCTATTCAATTTTTAAATGATTCCATCAGCATCATATCTGAGGGCTGGTTTTTGGCTGGCTCTTTTGGATTTTTATCTGTCCATGTGAAGTGATAGTGGCAGCATAATTTGGGCTGATATGAACAGAAAATATTTGTAGACAGAATTAAGCCCATCTGTTAGTCAAGCGGGGTAATTTTCTGAGCACAGAAACTTGTCTAAAATGATAGGATAATATTTTACCCAGCCTCTGTTTCAGACCTGTAAAAACGCTTTTGCATCCTAAGACTTGTTCTGGTTTTCTACCCCTATTTTCTGGACAAAGAACATTAAATTATCTTTCCTTTCAGCTGTTGCTTGTGAAAAAGTCTTTTTCTGTATCAGTTTTGACTTCATAATGTATTATTTCCTTCTGCATGAACTAATGCAATAGATTCTCTCTGGGGTTTTAACTAAAGAGCATTCATGTATGTACTAGCCTGTAAGATCTTGACCTCATTTACTCCAATCTCTGTCCAAAACAAAATTTATATGAGTTTTCAAGGAGTATTTTTAAAATTAAATATACAGAAATTTGCATCAGACAGGGAAAATTCAATAACTAAACACTGCTTTCTCCGAAAAGTCTGAATAGTTTTCTTTTTCTTATTGTGTTTTGTCTAGAATAGGTAAATATATGTGTTTTTTTCCCTGAGGTGAGATTTAAAATAGAAAACATGGAAACAATACAGAGTGAATTACAGACTGGCATAGCCTGTAGTAGCTGAGATATTGCTGATATGAGAACTACTTAGTGAGCAGTGGACTGATGAAGATTAACCCTTACAGTAAATATGAGTCCACACATTTTGTGTCCAGAAAAAAACAGGAGATAATAGAAAATGTTCTTCATCGTATTACAAGCAGTAGAAAAGGACAATGGATCTTCAGTTCACCAGCCAACCTGTTTGATGTTTTTCCAGTTTTGCCTTGTCCTCCTCAGCAGGTCTTTGGGATCTGAGATTTTCATGTGAAATTAGAAGCGGGGATCTGTGGCTGTGCTGGTGGTGCACGGCCTCTCTCACAATTCTCCTTGCCCAATGGGCCCCTAAGGGTGCAGAAAGCATTGATTCACTTGTGTCCCTCTCCTTATGAAAGGTAAGACAAATTAAAGAAAGTACTGTGGAGAGAGTTGGGTTTAGACAGCGTGAGCATGAAGAGGTGCAGGTGCCCCAGCACGCTCAGGCTCATGCTGAGCTTGTGGTGCAGCATGGCTGGACTACACTAATTCACAGGAATTAGGAAACAAGTATTGCAGAAATTATTCACTTCTTTCTTACGATATCTGCTTGGTACCTCATCAAAGCAATGCTTATGAAACTATGAGTCTTTCAGCAGTCTTTGAAAGTATGGCACTGTGGGCTGCCCATCTGACTGTGGATTTTAGCCTATATCCATTTAGGCTCTTTACATGAGAGCAAGCCAGATTTCAGAACTTCATTTAGCCAGGAATGACTGATCTACTTGGCATATTATCCAGATAAATTTTAGAAAGCTTGATTAGTGGTAAGTAATCTCGTCAGTGAGTTTTATTTAGATAATGATGCTTCTTATGGTGCCTCAGTACTAACTAGGTCCTTTTTATGTCTGAGTTTGTGTACATTAACCCTTAGTTATTATTCATGTAATAATGTAAAGTTTGAAAGTGCTGAAACCTTTCCATTATTTGCTTTTTTTAACTATACTCATTCTTTGAATCAGTACTTTTCATACAGCCGTTGTATGTCTGACTGTACAGAAAAGCATCAGATACAGAGTTATTTATGGCTGTTCAGAAACATGGACTCAGCAGGCTAGAATATAGAGTATTTTATCTATACAAAATCTGAAGAAAATCCAACTGTGTAGTCTCATTTCATTGTAAAAAGAGGCCACCATGGAATTAGTCAGTACTTTTGTAAAGTTATGTTATTTATGCAGTAAATATTTTTAGAAATTTTGCACTATTGAGGAGATCATGTCTTTTCTTTAGAGCACAAATAGATACAAAATAAATTAACCTTAAACACTGAACCATGTTAACTTTTTGTTTCAGAATTTTTCAAATTTAGCATCTGTTTTCACTTTCAGATTTTGTCAGCTGAAAACAGCTGCAAGAAGTCAATGTCTCAATGCATAGGGATTCATGATGGATTCAATAAACAAGTCAAAATTAGTTTTTTGACCAGATCTTCCAAAGTGGTTTGGGACCATTTGGGGATAATCAAGACATTCATGATGCCCTAGATGTGAGCTTATATCATAATTTTAAGAGATCCCACCCCTCTTTTGTCCTGATTCCTGACTGTGAACGTGAGGGTCTTCAAATCAAAGAGTACAGACATTTCCTGGAAATAGACCAGATAAACTAAGTAGGAGACCTGGCATAGTGAAGCAAGCAACCTAAAAAAACAAAAAAACCCCANAAAAAAAAAAAAAAAAAAAAAAAAAAAAGAAAAGAAAAAAAAACAACACCCTAATTATGTTGTAAGAGAAATTTCTATCTCTTGATTATTCCAGAATAGATTCAACTAATTTAGCTTAATTTTCCTCGGCAAGTCCTAAATTCTTTGGTTCCTGCAAAAAATACACTCCATCCTTTACGTAAAGAATCAGCCAAGTCTTTTTCTTGGAAGCAAGGCTAGTGTGCACCTGATTTTTTGTGTTTTATATACCACAGGTTTTGCAACTTGTCTGTAACTTTGCTGCTTTCCAGAACAGGAAGTGATTTTGTGCCTTGTGACTGTGTGGGCAATAGAGAATGGTAATTATGCAGGATTCAGACCTAGACAAGCAGTCTGTGTAACACACTTGCAAAGGTGTTGCAGTGTGTTAACATTTGACTCTGCCTGTTTCTTAACCTGTGAGAAATACTGATCCGTTTATACCGTGCTTTATGTGTGTCCTTTCAGTACCATTATCTGCACTATTTCAGCTATCACTAAATAGGCACTCAGTGGAAAGCAATCAAGTTATGAATGAGAGGCAGAGAAAAACAGGCAGACAGAGGCTAGTCTTGAATCTTGCATATTTTTGGTTAGCCTTAAAGTCAGAAAGAAATAATTTGTGAATGGCTTTTGATATTATCATCCCTTAATTTCTGAAAAAAGTTTACATTTTATATGTATCCAGAAATTTAAAATTAAGAGGTTTTTTTAATTGAATCACCCAATGCATTTTCTTTATTTGGATTTGTTTCATTTTGACTGTGTTTCTTCAGACTGTTTTTTGTACTCTTCCAGTGACTTCTGGTGCCAAAGAAAATTCTGTTCCAGTGAGAGTCTTTTTGCTATAGAAAGCATTAAAACAGGAAAGTTATGTGAAATAAAACAAATTATTTTTTTCCAAAGAAGAGTACCATAATTTGCTGATGTAAAAAAATATAAAAATTTCTTAANAATCCAGATTTTCCTGTCATTTATTTATCTGACTTGTTCATATTAGCCTCATGACATTAAATTAAAATTACTAGAATTACAGAGGAGTATCTGCAGGATATCTAATAAAAAGCTGGACACTTTATTCTGAAATGTTGCCTAAATCTGTTAATAAATTAGATCTGCATTATTAAAGTCAATTCATGTAACTGAAAGGGGTTCATGAAATATTATAGCACAACAAAGACCTGCTTTTAAGCTGAATGTTTTCCAAGATGTGTGCCACTGGAATATAGAAAATGTCTTAAGTCTTAGAGTTCCAGACTAATGAAAACAATTTTTTTGCAGTGATGATAATTGCACATTAGAATGGGTTGCCC
>VXBU01002813.1:484515-498713 GCA_013400315.1 Bombycilla garrulus | reverse complement strand
GTCCTTCCAGCCATGCCTCCGCCTCTACACGCAGTCCCTCCAATTTCCACCGGACCCCGCTGTCATGCCGCCACTCCTCCCCCACTGCTGCACTGTCTCTCTGCCCGTCTGCGCTGCGCTGGCACCTTGCAGCCGCTCTGCCACACCATCGGCCGAGCAGCACCACATGGCTGCTTCCTGCTATCCCAGCCTGCTGCCGTCACCATGTGCCACGCGGCCGTCTCGCCTCTTGCTGCCTTCCGCCTCCTCCGAGGAACTCAGCCTGGCTGCGGGAGAGAGCCGGCTCCACTGCCTCCCACTAGCAGGAGGGGGGGGTCAGCTCCTCTGCCGCCGCTGCCCCGGCTCCATCGCAGCTGCGGGACCTCGGGCAGCCCCACTCGGGAGTCCGCTGGCCCAACACCCCATGGCCATGGCTTGGCAGCTCCAGCCCGACTCTGGTTCTCCTGGCTTTTGGGGGTCTTAGCAGCTGCTTAAGAGATTAATATTTCCCTGCCTATGCTGTTTATTTTATAAAACAGTGTTTGCAGCGGAGAAAAGGGTGAGGGGTGAGCTATATACAAAAAAAAAAAAAAAAAACTGGCAAAAAAACCCCAGCAACAAATACCTCAGAAACTTATTAATCACAGAATGTATAGCATAAGGCACAAATGGAGTGAATTTGGCATTTCTAGTAATGCTGGAATGCATTTCAAAAGTGAAAATACAGTTACAGATAGATACATGAGTACATATAAACGCACACACACATATGCACTTCACAGGCTGGTAGAAAAAAAAGTTTGTGTTTCATTCCTACTTCAGTATCACTGGCTTGGTCCTGATGAGATAATGTTTGTTGTCAATATCTTACAAGGAAAAATAAATAGCAAGCCAATGCACTATGAGGAAGCAGTCCATAACTTCAAAGTAAAAGAGGTCAGTCAATACATTTTACTGAGGCCTTTTTGTTATTTTCAAAGAATGTAATAGTTGTTTGGGGTGTTTTGATCAATAAGTTTGACACACAGAGCATTTCAAACCATATCAACAGTCTACAAGTCTCAAAAGGATCTCTGTTCTTTTTCTTTTACATAAGCCCCTTTTGTCCCTAGTGAATGTCACAAAGGATTTCAGTTCTTCTATAGTGATAGCTGTCTTGCTTTCACAAAATTCTTTGAGAATAATGTATTCAGCAGTGTACCTGTTTTCTACACAAGTCCATGAGAGATGTCGTTTAGTTGATTTATATTACTCGTAGGTATGATTAGCACTTTCCCCAAACATGGATGCTACACCAAAGAATGTATTTCCTAAATAGGTTGAAAGGTAGCGGGAGAAAAAGAGCAAAAAGTGTAGGAATAATCCCTAATGTAAATTTAAACTATCACCCAGCCCTGTAGGCAAGGGTAACTCAGGTTCTTGTTTAAAGATCCCTTGGGCTTGATAAGACTGAAAGGACACCAAAGGATCAGTTTGTAAATACATGAACAGTTGTGTGAATGAGCCAGTTGTGTAAGAGAGGACATTGCATGACAAAAAACACTATCTGCCTCTTCAGAGTCTGCTTCTTATCAGCATTCTCCTTATCTGGCTCAAATCCCGGCCTGTAGCCTCCAGTGGTGGGTACTCACCCCTCTGTCTTATTCGGATCAGAGGTTTCATCACCACACACATAAACTCTCCTCCTCCCCTTTGGCTGGGGGGTGAGTGGCACAAACCTGGTCTCAGCAAAGCACTGAGCTGCTTTTGTAAATGGCTGATTGCCTGAGTCAGTAACCATTAACATTTCAATCTCTCACTCAATATTACTTTTTTATCTTTTTTCGTCATATAGTTTTTCCCCATTTTTCTGCAAACACAGAGTAATGCATGCTAACACATTTTTTATATATGTACATGTTAAAAATTATTTATTCCTGTATTTTTAACTATAAAATATTATATGCTAATCTGTACAATATTATTAGGCTGTTTTGAGAGTTTCTTCATTTACGTTAGTGTATAAACATTCACACATGCACACATATATGGTACATGTATATTAAGATCTTAAACAAATGACATACAATTTCAGTGCCATTTCAAGAATCCTAGACCTAGGATATACAAGGGCTATGATTTTCTCTTAAAAATTGTGTCATCAAGATGTCACACTAGTCAAATGATATCTTTCATGTACTAGAGCATCTAAAAGAATACTAAATATTTAGGGTGTTTTCTTCCCTTAGTCTTTTTAGAGCACAATGGGACCTCAAGCAATGAGTTCATATAAAGGTATTGTGGACACATGAAGTTACTGCCTACTGAGTCCCACCAGATGCCTAATCATAGATATCTAATGCCATTTAATATGCTCAAAGTTGTTCCTCCTTTTTCTAGTTATCATTTCAGAAGAGGATAAATCTCCTTTGGGTGCTGTGTCATATCTACAAATCATAAACAGGTAACTTGAAAGCTCAATAATATCTCAAGCATCTTAGGATGTGGGTATTTTTAAAATTGAATTATCATCCCTGAAGTCTTTATTTGTTTAGTAAAGATGATATCAATCAAAAAGGAAAGGGAAGTGAGATACAGATATCCATTCTTTTTCTAAAGTTTACTTGTCTCTTCTATGTTTTTAAAATTCTGTGAACCTTCAGGCAGTAGAACATCTGTGTTTAAAAAAGAAATTTCCATCTTTTTCATCTTGTGGGAATGAGTCTTTTAAATTATCATAGAGAGATAGAAAAATGAGCTGTGTTCTGAAGGTGTCTATTTTTATTGTCTATATAGAGAGCTTGAGATAACTGCCTCAGGATTATATAGGTATTTCTAGACTGCTAAATTTATGATAGACTGGATCTTTTCTTTGCCTACCTTCCTCTTTTCCCAAAGAAAAATTGTACTGTATGGCTGTAGAATTATCAAGGCTGCCTAGGCTCTCTTCACTCGTGAATGGGAACTGCCAGCTCCAAATGAGTAAAATATATTGGGTTATGGTTTGGACTTACAAGATTTCTTTCTCATATTGTTTCTGCAGAGAAAAATTAGGGTAAACTAAAATTTATAAAAACTGAAAAAAAAAGTGATTTTAAGGAACATACAAAGATTGGATTACCTTTCAATTGCTTCTTCAGTCACACAAATCTCCAAACTATTGAAACATCAGGCTTGTTTATGAAGCAAAACTACAGAATTTCCTTTTTCTTAATTTATGTTCAGTCCTACTCTGTTTTTTTTGGGTTTTTTCGTTTGTTTTTTTTTTAATAAAGTGGAAAGTACATACTCATTCTAGCTCATAATTAGTAAAACTAGAGAGTTAATTAAGACTTTGATTATTTTTCTTCATTGATAATTACAGTGGTAATATGTTCTTCTGCTTTACTTGCCTGATAAATCAGAAATATTGCTACAATAACGATAATAAAGAAAAACTTGGATGCAGGCAGAAGTAAACAATTATTACTAAAGTTTACTTTAAAATCCTATGAACCAAAATTAAATTTTAAAAAAGATAGATGTTTGTTCATGTGCAATGAAAATAAGTTAAATTTAGAGTAAATTTAGAGGAATTTACGTAAAGCAAGTACACACATGTGCTAGTTTGAAAGCAAAACCAGTGAGACTCCAAGTCAGAAATATAATTTAATAGGAAAAAATAAAATACATGCTAGTAATACAAAAGAAAACAAAAACACTGACAGAGTGTGGGGGGTTGGGGTGTTCTTTTTTTTTCATTCTCTTCACCTACGGAATTTTGTCCCATTTGTTGTGGGAGAACCTGATGGCCGATGCTTAAGTGTATTTGCACGACAAAGGCTTGCCGGGCCGGGAATGGGGAGGAAAGGAAGAAGGGTCATTGCTGCGTTGGTTTTTGGAGGAGAGAGGACACTCAGAGCTGTGGTTGCTTAGAAAAGGCCGGTTTTTTTTTTCCTGCTGCTACTGCTTCTGCTCGCCCGCTGGGACACCGCTGAGACTGCGGGAAGAACAGTGACCCATGTAATCCATCCCTGCACCAGAACTCATGCGTTCCATCTCGGAGTTTCTTCCGTTCTCCTCAGAGGGGCCCGTCGGAGACATCTACAACTACAGACTGCCTATGGGGTTCGTGAAGCAAGGCCTTCCCCTTCCCTCTTGCTGGCTTTGCCGTGGGGTGGGGGTGTCCCTGACCATTTTTTTCTTTTTTTTTCTTTGTAGTAGTTGTTGTTGTTAATACCGTAGTTATTGTTCATTTGTATCTTGTTATACTCATTAGTAAAGGACTGTTATTCCTCCCCATATCTTGCCTGAAGGCCGCTTAATTTCAGTAATTCGGAGAGACGGGCGGGGGGTTCTGAGGGATGGTTCTGCCTTTCCCAGCAGATACCTGTCTTCAACCTGAGACACAGAGTCAGAATACAACCTGACACCCTGCTAGTGGTGGTAGTAGTCCAGATGAGGTGGTCTTGCTGAAGTGGCAATCTTGTAGACAGGTCTGGTAGCTCTTGTCCTCTGGAAACCAGTGGGTAAGGGCTGCTTGTTCTGTCCCAATTCCCACATTATATCCAGGTGGGAATGCTTGGCTCCTCCCCCTGGGCAGAGCATCTCTCAATGGGCTGATGTCATTCTATGAGTCATCTGGTGGGTCCTTGATGGCCCATTAAACAGGAATGGCTCCCGGAGGGAGTTATCTATGACTCATGGGTCAAGGTGTTAATGGCCCATTAACAGGAGATAGTCCGAGGCAGGAGGCAAGGACAAACACTGCCCCTCCTAGTTTCAACAGTTAATGAAGATGGAGATAGAATACAGATCCTCTGGCACATTTTTACATTGTAACCTAGGACACCACAGTAAGACAAAAGGAAACGAAAAATCCGCCAAAAAGACTAGAAGGAGGACTATGACAGACACAAAAAAATTTATAAGATAATTCCTAGAGTTTACTTTACTCCATGCATTGACCAGCCATGAAGAGAAAGGAGAATGATTACTTTGGAACACAATAAAAAATCATTTAAATACTCTGCTAGAAATGCATTTTTTCAGACCCTTCCTCACTCATCATAACCAGAAAATCAAGTAAATATATAGTGGCTTTCTAATAGTGGGGTTTTTTGGGTGTTGCTGTTTGCTTCTTGTTTGTTTTAAGTTTTGGGGTTTTTTTTGGGGTTGTGCATTCTTTTTTTTTTTTTTGGTTTCTTTTTTGTTCAGGTTTTTTGTTTGTTTGTTTGGGTTTTTAAATTTTTTTTGTTGTTGTTTTTTTTTTTTTCCTTCTCTCAGACCTCACAACTGACAAAAAATTTCCCAATATGTGCAGTAGCAACAGCTCAATTACTGCTAAAACAGGTGTTCTGCCATTGTGGTTTAATACCAAAACTCTAATTGGCTCAGATATATGCCTTACAAGATTTTCTTTACTCCTTTAATGAAAAAGTCATCAGATAGAATTACAAATAAAAGAAAAGTGTCAGTCTTCAGGACAGATAAAAAGAAGGAAGAGAACCATCAAGTAAAAAGAGAAAAAAAATCTCTGTTAAATGGAAGAAACCAAAAGTGCTGCAATCTGGTACTCCTTTTACCAGTGATGGCTCCACATTATAACACCAAAACAAAAAAAAAAAAAAAATCATATATATTTCAAAGTAATAATGATAGGTAAATGAAAATTATATGACATTTTTTTGTTGAGAAACTTTCATGCACCTGAGGGTGTTATAATGCTTTCTTCATTGAAAGATTGTGGTAATACCTATAGAATTACTTCTTCATGGAAAGACTCTAGTAATATCTTCAACAAGTGCACTGATTTCAATATAAAAATTAAAAGACTAAACCAAATTTTATTTACATATGAACAAGTGTACAATAGATTTTACCTATAAGCATAAACTCCGAAGTATCTGTATTTTTTCTTTATTCCCAAGTCTATTCACACATGAATTTGAGGATTTTTTTTAAACAAAAAGATAAATAAACTATGTTGGATAATCTAATGTAAATAGCCTAAAGGTAAAAGTCACACAATCCCACAAAAGTTCAGTTTTTATTTTCTGTGCCTATCTGCTTTATTCGTCAGTGACTAGTAAAAAATATCATAAGTTTAAAACATTATCATGCCTTTAAGGAAAGAGATATTTTCTTTTTGGCCAAAGGTAATTATAAACCATATTATAGCTGAAATGAAAGCTGCCTGCTAGTTCGTGCATGTAAATCTGAAATTAATCAATCCTATAGACTTATCAATGTAAATAAAATATTTAATGCATAAACAACATATTTGCATTTTGTAATAAAATTGCAATCACTTTGTTTTAGAATAATTCCAAAGTAAAACAAGTCTTGTTGAGACTCCGTTTTGCTTTAATGAGAAAATGACATACTGGATTGTTTTTCTTACTTAGCCCTCCCTTTCAATGGCCAACAACAATGATTTTGAAACAAAGAGATACAGATTTCATGAGGGATTTGATTGCTGTTGATGAATACTGTAAATAGTTGTGGGACAATGTAAAATGAGGACATGACTGATACAGTAAACAAGCAAGAGAAGGCACCACAGATACAGATAGTCAGAAAAATAGCAGCTAATGAAACAGAAGCCAGTTGTCCCTAGAGATAAAAGATTTTTTTAGATAGCTTTTCCTGTTAAAGTCAAGGAGACTCCAGTAATATTGAAATTTAAAAGCCAAAACTATCAAGAAGAAAAATGTGAGCACAGGCAAAGAGGTACTGAGTGCTCTGCAAACTACAGGAGATTTAAAGACTGGAGGTTTGTGTCTTATGTCTCTTGCTAGGCCTGAGGTTATGAACAAGCAGCTACTTAAATTATATCTCTCTCATATTACTCTGTTTTATTTAAGCTGGAAATGAATTAATGTATCTTGTGTAACTGAAATTATATTGGATCTTGCTTAGCAATATTGGCTTATCAGAAACTTTGTTTTAAGGTTTGAGATTAGTTATATTATACTTTAACTCAAGTTTTGGAACATACAAGTAAGACACTGTATTTAAAAAATAAAATAACTCCAAACCACCAAAATCAAACAATTAATAGCAGTTAATTTTAGACGGCTAAAACAGGAAAGCAGTTTTTACAGAGATGGATTTCTCATTTTGGATAGTGATTTTAGGATGGAATTATTTTTTATTTGGAAGCAGTTTTTTTTTTTTCTTTTGCTTAAAAACATAACTAGCCTTGACTTAATATTTAAGCACAAGTTGTGTGACACCTTGTAAGCTGAAAGCACCTGAGTTCCCCCCATAGTCCATTAAGTTAGACTAATCCAAAGCATAAACGAAATAGTCTGTATGTTAAATGAACCACTGCCTAGAGCTAGCTGAAAGAAATGTTCGATATTGATGAGTGTCCTTCAGTAGGCAGTGAAGTGAATGTGTGCATTTATCAAAGGTAGCCAGTGCTGGTATCCATCAGTTATATAACAGAAATCTGCTAGGGTTCTGTGCTCAGAAGTGTGAAATCTCAGCTCTGTTTTTCTCCAAAACCCGGAGAAAATTCAACCTCCCTGAAGTCCAGGAAAGGTCTAACCATCAGGTTACACGGCATTCTGGGAAAAGTTGTTACCATTTCCTCTGTGTGAAACTGAATTATTATACAGTCAGGAACGTAGGAGTCACATAAAATTAATGGGTTGCATCACTGAAAAATAACTAGATGATTTGCTTGGGAGCAAAGAGCTGTAGGGTCAATACAACATTTCTCCATATATTTTGAATTAGTCAATCTCTACATAAATAAACAGAGAGACTTAAAGTGTTATCCTTAATTGGTCCAACCAACTAGAATGTTTTACAGAATAAATTATATACTTTTTTAAGACTGTAGGCCGAATAAAAGGCCATGAAAAAAGTAACAAGGTTTTGGAAGCGAATATAAACAATCTTACATAATAAGTGCTGCCTGAATCACAAAGTGAGTCATAACACTGGGTACTTCACATTTAGAACAAGTTTATGTTTTTCATGTCTGTATTCTTAAAAATATTCTGTGGTGCTTTTGCTTTCATTCATTTTTTTTTTTAGCACACTTTAATTAAGATAATCATCCAGCATAGGAAATTACTTTCTTTCACATATATGGAAATTTGTAGAAACCAAATAATGTAAAAAAAGATTTTTCTTCTCAAAACAATATTTGCATTTTGGGATATGTTATTTCTTCTAGTGCAAAATGCCTTAACAGCATCATTCATACAGTGGAGGAATTAATGGTTTCTGTTTAATCTTCAGAGACATTATCTGTTTTTTTTCAACTCTTTAGTGACATTTTAAGTGTGGATCATGAGTGCTCCCTTGCAGTCCGGGTCCCTGATCCTCTGGATAGGGAGAGCTGTTAGTACACATCACAGATCCCACCTGCCTATACATTTTTTGGTCCCTTCTAGCTGAATCTTAGGAGAATGTAAAAGATGCACCCTTGGGTCTCACACTAAAAGGAAATTAGAATGCCTGTAGCCTCAAGAGCTGATAACCCATACCCAATCCCTTACTTTAATGTCTATGACTCACTCATTTTTTCTTCTGCTCCTTTGCTACAGAGAGAAATGGGCTTGGCATTGGGGAATCAAAATATGGAGGAGTACCTCCTTTACTGTGGAAATATATCTGTAGCAAAAACCAGGGAAAATTTTATGCTGTTTCCTGCAGCAATTTGGTAGTTTCTGTAAAAAGATAAAATCTCTTGCAATTATGGAAAAAAATATTGATATCCTGCCCCACTCTGTTTTCATTTTTCTTCTTTCTGGGGATCACAGCAGAGGGGTGTGTAGAAAGAACATATAGTTATTTACAATGGATTGCAGGGAGTGAAAGAGATCATACCATGGTAACTCACTGTCCATATTCCACTAGGCAGAGCGGCTGGTCAAAATGAAAATATTTTAGCAGTCTGAAATGAGTTTCCAGAAGTCATATTTCACTGTGCTAGTGTTTGAACAGAAGCAGGAAAAGACATTTCATTTCCTCCCACTTTATCATAGGAGTAATTTATGAAGCTCTGCAACTTGTTGTCTTTTGTCACTTTTATTCTACATTCATTCATTTTTTTTTCTTCCTTTACCTTTTTATCTAGGACTAATTCTGGCATATATCACTGTCACAGGTTGCATGAGGATTAACCCTACTCACCTTAATTAGTTTCTCTATTTAATATTTTATTAAATGAAGAATCTAAAGATGGATAATGTTCAAATTGCTAGAAATCACTTCATTTTATATTGAAGGCCTGATTTGCTTTCCTATTACTTCCCCTCTTGAAATAAACCCCATTGATGAATGTTCTAACCATCAATATCTGTTTTTAACAAAATATTTTGTTAGGGAGAATTGGAATCTCACTTCATGGGAACAACATTTTTTTCAATAGATTTTCAACAGAAACAGAATATCTATCTTTTGGAATAACTGGACAAGAAGATGAACAAGTACTGTGTGAAGTGCTAATGAACAGCAAACATAAAAGGGAAACTGACAGTCAGTGGAAATAGCAAAACACNAAGAGGGCCTAAATGAGATATATTCTTTGGTCATACAGATGACAGATAAATATACCAGGCAATTGGGGTTTGTGTCCAAAAATATCCCAGCAGGGTGGGACATCAGAGAAACCCACTAAAACTACTCCATGAGTTTCAGAACAGATATTTGAGAGCAAATGTAGAAAAATGTAAAATTCAACATTCTAAAGAAATAAATAGTATGCTAGATAGTGTGATAGACGGATAGACTGATAGACAGATAGACAGCTGTGCATATCATATACAGTCACACAAGAGAAAATCCAACAGAATATGGCATAAAATAAAGAAAATATGGAAAGGTGAATCCAGTGATATAAGAACTCAGCTGCAGCAGCAAGTGCAAAATTGTCAGATATCTCATAAGATGGAGCATAGCACACTGACTTGACAGAAGTAAGGTCACTGAGTTAGAAAATAAAGCCAGTGAGATAAAACCAGTATTGATAAGCACTTCTATATTACTATAATATTTACTTTTTATATTACTTGAAGTTATGATAATGATGATTAGTATTGTTTAATTTTGCATTGGTTTTACCTTGTCCTGGGTTAAAAAAAAAAAAAAAATGATTATTTTAATTAAATCTCCCCTTTAAGTCCTGTTANGATTGCAGGGAGTGAAAGAGATCATACCATGGTAACTCACTGTCCATATTCCACTAGGCAGAGCGGCTGGTCAAAATGAAAATATTTTAGCAGTCTGAAATGAGTTTCCAGAAGTCATATTTCACTGTGCTAGTGTTTGAACAGAAGCAGGAAAAGACATTTCATTTCCTCCCACTTTATCATAGGAGTAATTTATGAAGCTCTGCAACTTGTTGTCTTTTGTCACTTTTATTCTACATTCATTCATTTTTTTTTCTTCCTTTACCTTTTTATCTAGGACTAATTCTGGCATATATCACTGTCACAGGTTGCATGAGGATTAACCCTACTCACCTTAATTAGTTTCTCTATTTAATATTTTATTAAATGAAGAATCTAAAGATGGATAATGTTCAAATTGCTAGAAATCACTTCATTTTATATTGAAGGCCTGATTTGCTTTCCTATTACTTCCCCTCTTGAAATAAACCCCATTGATGAATGTTCTAACCATCAATATCTGTTTTTAACAAAATATTTTGTTAGGGAGAATTGGAATCTCACTTCATGGGAACAACATTTTTTTCAATAGATTTTCAACAGAAACAGAATATCTATCTTTTGGAATAACTGGACAAGAAGATGAACAAGTACTGTGTGAAGTGCTAATGAACAGCAAACATAAAAGGGAAACTGACAGTCAGTGGAAATAGCAAAACACCTCCTATATAAATATAGAAGTGATGTTCTAAGATTTTTTTTTTAATCTGCTGAAATCCTACACCTCTATCTACCTTACTCCAATTTCTTTCTCTTCATACACATTTTGCCTGAAAATTGGAATTTGAAGTGTCTCTGGAGTTCTTTTTTCCCACCTGCCACAAAAAGTAAAGAGGGCCTAAATGAGATATATTCTTTGGTCATACAGATGACAGATAAATATACCAGGCAATTGGGGTTTGTGTCCAAAAATATCCCAGCAGGGTGGGACATCAGAGAAACCCACTAAAACTACTCCATGAGTTTCAGAACAGATATTTGAGAGCAAATGTAGAAAAATGTAAAATTCAACATTCTAAAGAAATAAATAGTATGCTAGATAGTGTGATAGACGGATAGACTGATAGACAGATAGACAGCTGTGCATATCATATACAGTCACACAAGAGAAAATCCAACAGAATATGGCATAAAATAAAGAAAATATGGAAAGGTGAATCCAGTGATATAAGAACTCAGCTGCAGCAGCAAGTGCAAAATTGTCAGATANAAAAAAAAAAAAAAAGGTATATTTAAATTAAATCCTCCTTATAATTCCAGTTAGCTTACAGACATTATTGGATTGCTCAGAGAAGCATATATTTCTTATGGATGATTATACAAACGGGCCATAATGAATTTATCTCTATCCAAGCAGAGTTAGGCTACAATGATAAAAAGCTAATGCTAAGAGTATATTCATTAGCAAAAACTGTGGATATTTGTCTAAAGCACAAGCTGGGAAAATAAAAGAGCAATGAATTCCTAAGTTTCTACTTAGCCTAATATAAGAGCATTTTGAGCCATACAGCTGTGCTCTGTGTACCAGTGAATCGACATAGACCTTTTCTGTTTATGAACTACCACAAGATTCATGGTTTTGTCCATAATTCAGTAGACCATTAAATTGCTATTCTGAAAAAATGAACTTTTAAGAATGAACTGAGATTATTTTTGCCACAAAAATATTTTACCTTTATAAAAACGTTTTTCAATAGCAGAAAGAGGATCAAAATCAAGGTTTATTTCCCTCACTTTCATATATAATACATATAGAGGGAAGAACTAGAGGGAACTATTTCCTTCCCTTAGCAGATTTCATGATTAAAAATACTTACTTGGCCTTGCAAGGCAAATTGGCTTGTATCTTACAACTCAAAGCTGTCTTTTAGCTCAAATGTAATGCTTAAAAAAAATGGTACAGGTTCCATCTGTGGTTTGATTTGCTCTCTTCTAAAAAAATCTGTTGTCACTTCAATTTAGAATGTTGCCTTGCAATTTCATCACAAAATATTCACACTAAGCAGTCCTGTGTCAGTTAATTTATGCATACAGATGCTAGTGCATGCACACACACACAACGCACACACATGCATGCACACATACACACACACTGAAGCATATATTTTGTACACTTCGTCACATTTTCAAGACAAGAATAAGGGTTTTCATTTGGCAATTATTTATCCCAAAATGTAGGCTCAGACTTGTCACATATGGGATTTTGCATGTCTTCTTGACTAGTGTCTTTCATGGCCAAAGCATTAATTTTCTATTCAACACTTAGCAATCAACAGGTCAGGGGAAGATTACAGATAATGTTGTGAAAGGTGATTTTTAATCTTGTGTTTTGACACTGAACTAATTTTACTGAAACTTCCAATTATGAGAAAAGTACAACACAGATTTAATGAGTTCAATGTGTTGATGCATTGGGAATACATTTAGTATACATTAAATTTCAAGTGAATTTGGATTGCTTTGGTGTAGTAACACTGATACCTTTTGATGTATTAAATGACCTGCAGAACTGACTTTCAGTTCTCCAGAATGTTTTACAATTATAACATATCCTCTATTTCTGGATCATTCTAGAAGTTGTACAGCATGTGTATGAATGACATGTAAACACATTTTTCATGGAGCTTAATAGACAGAAATGTCAAAGCTCCATGTATGCATTTATGTGACTCAGGTGCAATGACCCATAACCATTTCCCACCTTGTGGGTTGTCATTGTTTCTGTCCTTCTTTTCACCTCTTATGAGATTAGATTCCATTTTAATCTCTTCAGCTCATCTTTCATACACTAGATGTTCACTTCCTTTAATTACTATTATGGCAACACAATAATTTTTTTTCTTTTCAGCAGTAATTGGTCTCTATTACATTATAATTCTTCATTGCCTAAATCCACCTGTTTCATTAGATCTATTTATTACAGTGAACCAATTTAACATCCTTTCAGTGGAACAGATTTAATATCAAGAAAAGATATCTCCAATGCTGGAAGCCAAAGTTTAAGATTTAGACATAAAAAACTACAGCTGGGCACCTCCCTCAGCCACTAAATTGATAAAGCTGCATTTAAACTGCAGAAACTGTGTACACAACAGATTGTTGCTATGGCAGTAATGCTGTTCTTTCTCACCAGACCTTTCCCTTGAGTGCTAGGTTGCACTTTGTTTGCAGTTTCTTTTATTTCTTAGTCTGTTCTTGGCATTAGGTCACAGTAAAATAAAATTTAATCAGAATTTCCCACTATATGAAATAGGGGTGTATGTGTGCTATATTGTAATTCTATTACCAATTCTATTGACAATGAATATTTCTTCCTGTTTATTCCTCAGACGTTAAGGCATTTCTCAATTGTTGTATTGTATTTTTCCCCAGAAGACCAAAAAGATTTTTTTTTTTTTCTAGTTTGCAAATCAAACTGGCAACACTGTGAAGTTACAAAGCATGCTACAAATGCCGATGAGGAGAGCTATTGCAGAATGGTGTAATCACAGACATAACCTTCCCATCTCTTTTTCTTTTTCTTCTGTCATTCATTATCTTCCTAAAGCAATGCCCACATACTGTTTAAGTGTTTTTAAATGTAGGTATATTGCTTAGGTGTCTACCCTCACTGAGTGCCTTCTAGATAAACAGAAGTCTTCATGATGGGTAGTCACCAAGACTATGCAATAGACCACCACCGCTATGCACAGAAGAACATGAGTTTCCCCTTTCTAAGAGTTGATCACCATGATCAATCAAGTTGATCTTTAGTGACTGAAGTCAAGTAATCCAAGAGAAGTAAATTTTAGTGATTTTTAGAAAATAACACACAAAATAAGAATTCACATTACATAGTAACTCCTTCTAACTTAAACTGGAGAGTATCTTAAAAATATATTCCCTTTCATACAATAAATAGGTTATTAATAAATGATATTTTTTAATATATATCCATTAAAGAAATACAATGACACAAAACTGTCTCTCAGATGTACATAACCATCTGCAGGTCTTTTTCACACTTATTAGTCATAAGCCATTATCTGAAAAGCCTGACGCTGTAAAAACTGTGTGTGAATGTTTCTTCAA
>VXBU01002813.1:453912-477359 GCA_013400315.1 Bombycilla garrulus | reverse complement strand
AAAAAAAAAAAAAAGACTTTTACATTTTCAAGGAGACATCTAATAAAAACCCAAGAAGCACCATTTGAATTAACATATGGCCCATATTTGGAGTAGGAGGTCCTCTGGAAAAATCTCTGATGTTCATTGTTTTTATCAGAAGGTTTGACAAGTATGGGGGAAATGTTAGAGGCTTTTGAAGTAGGATCTTAAGACGGAAAAATCAAAATTTGCTCTCAAGTGAATATTTTCTTCTGAACAAAATCATTGGGTCTGTGTTGTAAAGTTTAAGTAGCAGGTGCTGCAAAGGTGGCCTCTGCATGAAGATGTGCTGGGCTTCCCTCTGTCAGGAAGACCTAGCTCAAGATGGCTCCACAATGGAGGCACTGCAGAACCCTCCTGGCCCCTCTGCGTGAGCATGTTCAAGAAAGGAAAATAACTCTGTATAGGCAGAATATAAAGGAATAGGGAACACCAGGGGTAGAAGGTAAGGCAGAGGAGAAGAAGAAGGGAGAGGAGGTGAAAAAGAGGAGCCAGGCTAGAGCAGAGGCTTATATCCTGAAGGAACTATAGTCTGTGGGAGAACACTCCAGAGCAGATTTTTTCTTTTTTACTCAGAAGGACTCAATACAGCCCATGGGAAAGCATACACTAGGGCAAAGGAAAATTGTGAGAAGGAGGGGGTGGCAAAAAGAACCACCAATACCTATTTCTCCCTACACCTTACCCTGCTGCTTAGGGAGAGAGTAAGAAAGTCTGCATGATGTCTGAAATTAAGTTTCAGAGAGTAGGAAAGTGTTTTACTGTTTATCTTGCTTTCTCCCTATCCACATCTATTTTAAGTGACAATAAAATAAATAAATTTCTCCCAGTACTGGGCTTTATTTCAGCCCAGAAGATTTTTAGTCCTATTTTCTGTTCTAGTCTCCCTAAAGTAGGGGAGTGAATGAGTGGCTGGGTTGGTGTTTGGCTGCTAGCCAGGGCTAGCCCACCAAAACAATAAAAATATTATGCTAACATAATCATACAAGACAGGCTTAAACTTGTACAGAATCAGTCATCATTGAGATAAACACTGTTTAACCAAAAGATGGAAATATTTGTCTCAGAGTTAGTAAGAATAATACAATGTTTTACATTTTCCCTCATGATGACTCTGACTTTGATATATAACCCAAGTTCTGGAAACAGCAGAATTAAAAATACTTGCAGTGAATTATTGTCAATGACTGGCTTATTTCCAAGGAATGCATTACCATTGAAGTGATTTACCAATGTCTTTCACTACATATTGCAACTACGTATCATTCGCTTTTAAATTTATAGTTGAAGATAGCTGTCTCTGCCTCCTTCATATAGGTACAAAAAACACTCACAAACATGTTACTGTAGCCTCCTTCCCTCATTGCTTGATTTTACTGTTTATTTTTCTTCAGTGACATATGAGATATCTGCACAGACATTAAAAATGTAAATAATTAAGGGTTCTTTCACACTGTTTTGGGTACCCCAAAGAGTCTAGAATGATAATCATAATCTTTGTATATGCAGTTGAGTTTATCTCTGGTATTCTTTTAGTTCTGAGAAAGTAAGTGTAAATTCTCCTGTTTTATATTAGTGGGTTGTCAGTAATATTAAACTTTACCAGGTAGACAGATTTTGAACACCACAACCACAACAAACACTTCCCACTACAGTCTCTAAATGCAAGAAAATACAGTTCTTAGCTACTCTTTTCTTTTAGGTGAAGGCACAACAATACTGTAGTGAAGACCTGTATCTCCACCTCACATAAAGCTGTCCTCATATTTCCAATAAAGCTCCAAAAAGAGACACATGCAAGAGGCTGAGCAATTATCAGGATGTTAAATGTTTTAAATCTCTGTATCTGGAGGTAAAGAGTACAATGGCAAGCCAATTCCCACTCCAGATTTCCTGTTCAAGACCTGTTATTGAAGACTTGTTATTCTGTTACTCACTCGGCTAAATCTTTAGGTTTCACTCTGCTATAAGGAGGAATGGGAGTGGTGATTTGCTTTGAAATTACTCTTCAAAATTTTTTTCAAAAATATGGATGAAATCTGCAGTATTTAAAATTTTGGGACCATAACATTACTATAGTTCACACTTTACACACACCAAAAGGAACAGATTAAATTGTCAGTGGATAAATAATGACTTTTACTACAATTATATTAATGACTTCAGTTAATATGAAAGCAGTTAAAATTCAGAAACATTTTATATATATCAATTCTCCATTTCTATATTATAAAACCAGATTAAATTCTATGTTTTTTCTTGAATAAAAAAAATCTGCCAAACTGGGCCAAAAGGAAAATCATACATATAACTGCTTGTAAATAAACCATAATTTGTGATGAAATTTGAAAGTTTCTGATATAGCAGTCTGTAGAATTTGAACAAGTTACAGAGGCAGCAAACATTGCTATTTTTGAGCCCTACTGGTGAGTTCACAGAGTTATTCATGTATCCAATTGTACTGTTTCCAAAGCTGATAGTTCACACTGGGGTTTCTTAGTGGAAAAAATTTTAGATATTAAACACCACCAGAAAAAACACACATAAAGAGTTAAATAACAGGAAACTGATAAAAAATACCTCAGAAATATATATTTACATGTAAATGTTAAAGCATTTACATATCTGTCACAATGTTTTAAAAGAGATAAAATAGTCTGGTTAAATAGTGTCAGCTTTATTCAAGAACAGCTCTGTGAGAGGAGTAATGAGAAAAAGGCATCTGAGGATAGTAAAGAATGGTTTTTGATGCTAAAACCTGTCAAGTCTAAGTGCTTATAAATTCATATTTAGACATCAGATATGAAGAACCACATCTTTATACTGTTCATCAACCAGAAGCTTCCATGCAGACAATGAAAGATAAAGGCCAGACTTTAAAAAAATTACCACACAAAGCAAATCTACTTGAGACCTCACAGGAATTTGTAGTGTAGACACGGTTGATTCTTTTTTTAGTAGGTGCTCTTCTATTTTGCCTTTTACTAAACAGTACTGAGTTGAGCTAGAGATGATCTAGACATAACCTTATATATTATGATGACTTAGAAGATCTGTCTCCTCTTTCTGTGTCCACAGAGCTGCCTGAATCGATGGCATACAAAGCCCTACTTTCTCTCGGGCACAAGGGACCAACATAAGCAGTCCAGCCCAGACTCAATAAGAAAGGTAAAGAGAGCAATCAAGTGTGCCAAAGAAGTGTGGTTCATAATGACTGGGATTCAGAACATGGGTAGTCTGGAGAGTGTGGCACTGCTGTGAGATTCATTACACTAGTGCCTAAATAATAGGTTCAGATATAATGCCATGTTCCTATAGATATGCTGCATTTAATTAGGAAATTAGCTTTGTCAGCATTACTAAGAAATCTTCATAAGAGGCCATAACATTTTAATATGATTTTAAGGTCTGATAGCTAAATTAATTAACTTGGACTTAGAAAAAAAAAAAAATATTTCAAATCTCTGTAATATGTATCTAAAGACAACTTAAATATAAAAATATCATACTTGCAATATTAATCAGTTTCAAATACTTTTTGGGAAGGAAACTGAGTGTTGCGGGTTAGAAATATTACTTCTCATTTTAATGCTCCCACTGAGATTCTCCAAATCATGCCGCTGCTTGCCTGCTCCACCTCCCCCTCCCCCTCCCCCTCCCTCTTCTCCATGGAGTGAGCTGGTAAGGAGAACTGGAGGCAGAAAAGGTAAAGATCAGGGACTGAGATAAAAAAAATGTACTGGAAACAGCAATAGGATAAGAAAACAAACAGTATCAGCAACAATATTAAGAACAAAAGTGTACAAAAGGGAGAGTGTGATTCACATGGAAAATGCTCTCCACAGTGCCCAACCTGACCACAGCCACATCATCCCAACTGGTCTCCCAGCTTGGAACTGTGTCTTGGTTTTGAAAAACAGATGCCTACCAAGGAAGGCAGGAGCTTCTTTTGGAATAGAAAATGTAAACCCCCTCCCTCCAAACTATTATAATTTCTAAAATTAAAGGGGCTCTCAGGCAAATATATGAGGATAGGAATAATAGTTCTTTAATATGTACAAACAAAATAAAACAAAAACCCAACAAACTACAACTTAATAGGAAAATTAGACTAAGATACAGTATTAAACAAAAACAAAACCTGATAGTTAGAATACAACCTGATACCCTGTCAGTCAGGGTGTTGGTAGCAGTCCAGTTGGAATGGTGGCTCCAGTAGTCCTCCTGGAGTGACAGATGGTTCTGATGAAGCAGAGATCCTGTAGAAGGGCAGAGTTTTCCTCCAATGGTCCAGTGGTGATGTTGAAAGGTCTGGTCCTTCCTCTGGGAATCCAGTGGGAGAGAAGGCTGCTGCTCTGGGAATCCAGTAGAAGGCAGATGCCTGTTCTGCCCGAACTCCCATATTATATCCAGGTGGGAATGCTTGGCTCCTCCCCCTGGGCGGAGCTTCTCACAATGGGCTGATGTCATTCTATGAGTCATCTGGTGGGTCCTTAATGGCCCATTAAACAGGAAATGGCTCCCGGAGGGAGTTATCTATGACTCATGGGGCAAGGCATTGATGGCCCATTAACAGGAGATAGTCCGGGGGAGGAGGCAAGGAAAGCACTGCCCTTCCTGGTTTCAACAGTTCATGAAGATGGAGATAGAATACAGACCCTCTGGCATATTTTTACATTGTAACCTAGGACAAACTGGCATTACCCAACCACTCCCTCCAGCTGGGAACCAGTTTTTTCCAAATGCTACATCGGGCTCAGAACTGGTGTTACCCCACCACTCCCTCTGCGCTCCACATTTATTTGACTGCATAGAAACCCTTTTCCCCAGAAGGAACTCCCTTCCTCCTTGCCCCTGGCAATGATGTGAGATGATATAGAATAACCTCTTGATTCTAGCTATTTTCATTAGAAAAATAGGTTGTTTGTGATTATGGTTGTGTAACAATTTCTGCAGCTGGATATCCACCCAAAATTTTGCTCTTTGCCCTCAACAGGACAGGGTGAAAAACTGGAAGAAAAACTAATGGGTCAAAATAAACATAGTCAGACTGCTTGCCATTTACCGTAAAGGACAAAACAAACTCAGCTTGGGGGAAATGTGTGGAATTTATTGTCAAGTAGATTCAGGTAATGGGAAACAAAGACAAATTATTTAAAAAAACACTTCTACTCTAACCCTGCTTCTTCAGACTAAACTTCACTATTTCTCTGCTGTTTTTTCTAACCAGCTCTTCAGAGTGGTCAAGGTGGTATGGGTAATTATGTGTTTTGAGTCCATATCAGCTCCTCTCTGCACCTTCTTCCTCACAATTTTCTCCTGCTTCAGCATGAGTTCTTCCACAGACAGAAGTCCATTGTAGACCTGTTAGGAGCTGTCTGTACCTGGCGCTGGGCTGCACCAGCCTCTTCTTAAAAAGGCCACCTCTGCAGCATCCCTGCAACAAAAACTTTGAGATGTACAGCAAATATAGCAACAAAGCAGAGTGGGGAGAGCTCACTTCAATTCCTAAATAAGGACCACTTAAGTTCTTTCTGAGTTTTTAAATGGAAAATCAAAATATCATTGTCATTCTGATATCAGAAAAAATAGTTTTCACCAAGTTTCACTAAGACTATATATATGTACAAATGCATGTTGTCCAAACAGTCCTAATTTATTGAAAGATAGTCTACATCCTTATTGCAATGTAGCAGCTTACATGAAGAGAAAGAGAACACATCTTACTGCCTTCAAGAGAGCATTCTTCATTTAATTGCATCTGCTACAGAGATCTTCACTATATGAATTTCATTCTCTGGATGAGAATTGACAAATAAGCAGATATAAATGATCTGACTTTTCTTACCTGTCAATCTTAGAATGTCATCAAAGACTCTACAATGGAAGTACACATTTCACTCAGTTCACTTGAAAAGTTTTATGACTTTCTTTGGATTTAAATATCTAGCTCTGATGCCTAAAGGAAGACAGATTCTGTGTTTTGTTCCTTAGATAAATTCTACAATAATGATGCAAAACAGCTCAGTTTTTATGAAGTATTATCATAAAGAAGGTTTTAGTTATCCAAAAGCATCCACTTGTGCCGTTTCCAGTCTCTCTGTTACTGTGAAGCGATATGCTGAAGTCATATAATACTTAGGGACAGAACAGACTTCAGAAGTTAAGTCACAAGACACAAGCAAAAGAGACCTATCTTAATCTCAGTGATGACTTTAGTCCCCATATGGAGCTTCAGTGAAAATGCATTTGTAATCATTTTCTCTTTTCATAACAAAACCAGATACTTGGTAGCTCTATGTGACTCATAATCTAAATACATCAAAGGGCAAGAATGACATTTTCCTGCTGAGCTGAGGTTTTACACTGTGACTCCAACAAGGAGCTTGGTGGAAGAATAAGATAAAAGAATTTGCTTTTCCTTCACAGTGTCTAGCTACTTCGGTATGTAAGTTCTATAATTAAGTCAATGCAGGGAATAAGGTTAAAAAGTGAGTTTAATGTAGGAGAATACTAATGTAACTCTTTGCCATATTATGAGAAACTTGCTTTCTTTGAATGAAAAACTACTTATACTTGAGAATAAAATACTTCAGTTGTGGGAATTTTGAGCTGTTTATAAGCTGAGTGATGCAGTTAATGGACTAAATGGAGGGAATGCCTTCCAGAGTGACTTTGACAGGCTTGAGGAGCGCATCCAGGTGGACCTCATGAAGTTAACAAGTCCAGGTATAAAGTCTTGTACCTGGCTCAGGGCAACTCCCAGTACCATGAGGAGTGGACATGGACTTGATAATACTGATGGCTGAAAAGATATGAGCCGGTACTGTATGTTCGCAGCCCAGAAAGTCAATCATATCCAGGTCTGCACCAACAGAGTAATGGCCAGCAGATTGAAGGGGATGAATTTTTCCCTGTATTCTGCTTTCATGAGATACCCACCTGGAGTGCTGTGTCCAGCTCTGGAATACCAGGAACAAGGAAGACTTGGACATGTTAGAGCACATCCAGAGGATAGCAGTGGAAATCCTCAGAGGGATAGAACACCTATGCTATCAAGGCAGGCTAAGAGGGCTGGGGTTGTTCATCTTGTAAAACAGAAGACTTAGGTTTTGTAAGAAAGATGGAAAGGAACTTTTCACCAGGGCTGGAGTGACAGGACAAGGGGCAATGGATTTAAACTGAAACAGGGGATAGAAATTTTTTTATTACAAGACCAGTAAGACACAAGAATAGGTTGCCCAGATAAGCTGTGGTGCCAAATCCTTGCAAGTGTTCAAAGCCAGGTAAAAAAAAGGTTTTGAGCACCCTAATCTAGAGGAAGATATCCCTGCCCATGTAATGTGGTTTGGACTAGGTGATCCTTAAAGGTCTATTCCAATTCAATTCATGCTATGATTCTAGAATTCTAACTTGTTCCCTAACGTGATCCTTTGTTACCAAGGATAAGTCTTCCTTTGTCCAGATTTTTCTCTCTGGTTTCCAGAGCTGGGATTCCTGAAAAGGAAAAAGTACAAATAACTTGCTATGCCTTGGAATAAAGAGGATACAAAAGATTTTAGAACAAATATGGCATCAGAAAAGTAACAAAAGACAGAGGAAGGACAGCCATAAATAAAACTAAATGGACTAAAAGAAAAAGGAGGAGGTAAGATGCATTTCAATTATTTTACTAGTCAAATCCCTTGGCAAACTGTGTTTCAAACCTGTTCTGCAATCTTTAAAAGATATACAGTTTTATTTTTCTGTAAGATTTGCTTTCTCTTGTCCACAGCCCAATATTTGTATGTGATAATTTTCAGGGCTGGAAAACATTCCAGGTTTTATTTAACTAAATTTGGCAATTGAAGTTGTACAGATCAGGTGTGTATTTCTTTAATACTACAAGGAATAACTTCACATTTTGGGAAAGTGAGAATCACAGAACCACAGGATCATTTATACTGAAAAAGACTTCAGAGACCATCAAGTCCAACCCTTGACTGGACACCACCTTGTCATGACCATGATGATAAGTATCACTTCCAGTCTTGTCCTAAACTCTTTCAGTGATGGTGACTCCACCATCCACTGGCCCTGGACAGTTTATTCCCATCTTTAACAACCCCTTCCATGAAAGAATCCCTCCTGAATCCAGCCTGAATCTCTGCTGGCAGAGCTTGATACGATGTCTTCTTGTCCTTGCCAGGCAATGCCCTCCTTGCTAAAATCTCCTTTCAGGAGAAAGGTAAGGTCACCCCTGAGCCTCCTCTTCTGGAGCCTAGACAACCCCAGATCCCTCAGCTGCTCAGCACAGGACTTGTGCTCTAGAGTCTTTACCAGCCTTGCTGTCCTGGACAAATAAGTTATTATAGGTTTCTTTTGGCATCTAGATCACCAAGACCAGTGCTATTTTATTGTGGAAGCAGGAGATATTTCACTGTACTGAGATAAATACACAATAGAAGTACCTTCAGAATGTGAAAAAAAATATTAGGAAATGAATAAAGGTTTGTTAACTCAAACATTACTTGCAAGACTTGAACCAAACATTTACTTTAATACTCCAGCTGACACAGTTTAGGCTGTGGGTACTGGTATTTGAAGTATATACTACATTTACAAATCTTTAGAGAACACACAGTGTTTGAACAAAGTTATTATTGAAATCCAAGCAAAAAGACTGCAGTAAGCTGAAAAAAAAGGAATAATGAAGAGTGTTAAAAGATACACTTTTTTTGTCTTGAGTGACTACAGCTGTAATAGGATAGAGATGTTAACCTTTGTCTTGCATTTTCCACATCTATTCTTCAGCTGAATAAAGCATGAAAACAGAATATTGCAGATTAATAATAGAAGGTTGGTTTAGTTTTATTTTGGTTTAGTATATAGAGACAAATAGACATGAGTATATGATAAGCACACATATATATTTAAGAATGGAAATGAAAAAATGAAAATGAAAATGAAAATGAAAATGAGAATGAAAATGAAAATGAAAATGAAAATGAAAATGAAAATGAAAATTAAAATTAAAATTAAAATGAAAATTAAAAGAAAATAAAAAATAGTTGAGGATAAAAATAGCGGAAAAAAGTAGGCTAAGAGTTTTAAACCCCTGTTCTCTTTTGCCTCTTTTTGTATAATGCAGAGGTGAACCATTAGGCAGTTTCAGGTAAATAACAACTGCTGACCATTCTCATATGTTTAGTTCTTTCACTTCTCTGGCACTGGTCTCCCAGTCTTGCATTCACTCAAATCTGAATCCAAAACATTTTACCAGAAGACAGAAGAAAGTGATAGTTATCACATCTCAAAAATTTTGAGAAATTCAGTTTCCAGAGGATCAACTTAACTTGTTGGAGTTTGCAAGGTTAAGGATCCCCTTTCTTTCCATGAAGGCATTGTACTCCATCTACCTGAGGTAATTCTTATTTTAATAGCATGGAATAAAGACATTGAATAGTTATGAAGAGACAAGTAAATCAGTAACTTTCAGTGATCTTGTTTTTAAATACTTGTACATATCTCAGCCGAGGAAAAAGCAATTGTTTCCCTACTGGCCCTGAAAAGGGAACATGTTGTGAAGTTTTTCAAGAAAAAAGTGAACGGTACTTAATATGAGAGTTGGTCAAATGCTGGAACAGGTTGTCCAGAGATATTGTGGAATGTTTATCTTAGGAAATGTTCAAAAACTTCCTGCACACAGCTCAAAGCAATCTGCCTTAACTACTCTGCACAAAAGATGCATTTAGGACCTAAATGGCCTCTGGAAGTTACTTCTAAACTTCATGACTCTGCAATTCTGTGAACAATTTGTATACCTATAACATTCTCTTATGACAAGATAAAGATGACCTAAAGTTATCCAAGCATTCCCTGGATAGTTCTGGTGTTAGATTTACTGTATCATACATCTTCGAAAAATACAGCTCAGTGTTGATTTTGGCCCATTTTATTGTTTGTTGCTTCTTTGTTTAGTTTTGGTTTTGTTGTTGTTGCTCTTTTGCTTTGTTTTGTTTTGTTATTGTCATGTCAAAGATTCTGATTCTGAGTCATATGAGAAGCTACTGAAAAACAGAGGTATATTGCCTAAAACATATACTTTGAAAGATGTATCCCAGTAGAGTTCAGCTATTAAAATTAGAAACATCTGGGGATTTGATGATTATAAGTTTTCTTAGCATCAAGTAAAACAGGTGGCTTGTCTTGTTTGGAACTGTTGTTTTTTAGCTGACACATCACAAAGATAGGGGCTCTTATCTTCTGAAATATTTATGCCACTTTTAAATATTAACACTTCTGCTGAAATCCACAGTATTTATCATTAAAACCATAATATATAACCAGAATGAAATTCTACACAGGTCAAATTATTATATACCCCAGATTTAGGCTGCATGGTTAAGCTTAGCTTTCATGAAAAAAAATTCTGTTATAACTGTCAGATTCTTTTTAGAAACCAAGCTAACTTCAATTTCTCTCCTTGCAGAAAAGCATTGAGAAGTGATTCTCAAAGGTAGTAATGGCATCTGAATACCTTCTTTACAGAAAATATTAATGAGAAATAGGTCATGAAATAATACAAGACTGGATAAACAGCAAAAAGTGCTAAAATATATGACGTCATATTTTGTAAATTATTAACTTCAGAGTATAAAAATTAAATGTGCATGCAAAGTGGATTTAAAAATATGAATTAAAATGTGTTTAATATTCTAAAATCTTATTTATTTACGTTCCTGTTTGAATTCTAAAGAGCTTCAGGTTTGGGTTCAGCTCAGTAGTACCTGCATTTATCTGTCTATTCTCAAAAGTCTTTATATATCTATACGTAAATGTCATTACATGACCCAGGTGTCTGAATTTAGACTATAGTCAATGGAAATCTTATCAGGACAGTCAGTGATGCCTAGAGAATGGTTCAGCTCATGTCAGGTTGCATACCAGGGGCTTGATTCTGTTGCTCACACATGAGAATCTAACGCTGTTTGAGATGCTGCTGAATATTGATTGAATATTGAGATGCTGGCTGTCCATTTGCAGCCAGTGAAGGTCTTCTATAGCTCTTGTGTGATCTCATTCCACTTCGAAGGTCTGAGACCTAACCAGTGTTAGATGAATCTGGCTTAATACAGTTGTCTGCTGCTGGGCTTTTATATCAAATGCTTCAGTTTATCATATTAGGTCTGTTTTTACAGCAAGCTGACATGTAAAAAGACCTTGAAGATATTGATGTATGCAAATATATAATAAATTTGTTCTGTGAGGATGATCTCTCTAGAGACATAAGGGAAGGGAGCCTTTTGTTTTATAAAATTCTACTGTTGCTCTAAAATATTTTTAAAACCTGGAAGCTTTTTGAATTATTTTTTTTTAAATACTTAGTTTTTTCAAACAGTTTACGTTATATCACTCTTTTTAGATGTAATTTCTCAGATGCACTTTCTCAGAAATCACATTAATATACACACATCAGAAAACACATAATGCTTTCAAAAGTTACTTTGGGCAGTTCGTTATAGCAACTTGATTCTTATTTCTTGATGAGAAATATATTTGTCATTGTGGAATTAAAATAATTATCTATTTTTTGACGTGGATCTGCACTGACTTTAGGAATTGAAGCATATATATAATGTCTTGTTTATAATTTTATTTTTAAACTTTGATTTAATTAACTAGGAAAAAAAGAGAATTTTGAGCAGATATAAATAATTAGTATATACAGCTTTCTACCTAGAAGCACAAGTCAGGAAAAACCCTGAAAACAATTCAAGCAATTGTGCCATCTGCCAAGGCTATGAAGCTAAGGAGAAGCTGGAAGAGTATCTTTATGCCCACTGGTCTAATAGGATTTCTGTATTGTGATGGGTTGACCTCAGCTGGAAGCCAGGTGTCCACCAAAGTCACTCTGTCACCTACCCCCTCAACAGGATGGGGACAAGGAATTGTAATGAAAATCTAATGGGTCAAGATAAAGACAGGGACTGATCACTCAGCAGTTAACATCATGGGCAAAACCGGCAAAACATGGGGAAATTATGTTAATTTATTACCAATAAAATCAGAGTTGGATATTAGAAATAAACCCAAATCTTAAAAAACTTTCTCCCCACCTGTCCCTTCTTCCCAGTCTCCACTTTTCTGCCAAGTTCTCTACCTCCTCCCCCACAGCACGGCAAGGACAGGGAATGGGGGTTGAAGTCAGTTCACAACATGTCCTTGCGTGTATCAAAGCTCACTGTGTCACTCTGCTCCTTTGTGGGCTTCCAGAGAACAGAATGGAACTGGAGGAGTTCTTGCACTGGATAAAGCTCATGCCTTTACCTCCTTTGAAGCCTATGTTGGACTACTGCTGGTTTGCCTAGAGGATTGAGTGCATTCATCATGACACCTAAAACATCTGAGATATCCACACTGAACTGGAAGATATGTCCAAGGATGTCACTAAAATGAAACAAAATGCTTGGGCTAAGGCATTGGAATCACATTTTTTGAGATGCCTCTCTTACATAAGAATCACTTATATTTTACTAAGGCCTCTATTTTTCTGCTTGTAAATATTCAGATTTTGTTTTTACTGTTTAAGCTTTCACTAGCTCCTATTCATGTCAGAACAACAACTGCACTAAAAATGCACCTATAATAACCCCAAGGACCTCAAAAACTGAGCCTTCAATAGCAATGGTATAAGCTGAAAGAGTGAAAGAAAGAAGTAATATGAATTTTGTATGAATCCTGAAGAGTTGTCACAGAAAACAGATAGCTAGGGACTAGTAGCAAATTACACATATTAGGGGAAAAAAATCAGATTCTAGGCATGGATATATTCTCCCTAAAATCTTACAGTCTATCACAATGCATGTTGTTCAACCAGAACTTTTCTCAAGTGCTTCTGCATTATATTTGATTATCATTGGCTGTAGGTATAGAGGATTTTTTTCTTTGTTTGTTTTTTTTTTTCCACTTTGTCAAAGTATGCCCCTGGTGTTATCTTAGCATAATTTTCATACTATTACCAATATTTTATTTTCACACTGCCATAAAATAGGTTTATTTTATTATCTTCTTTATTATTTTGTTATCTTCTTCAGACACTCCTTACTTTTTTCTCTAAAAAGTCTCATTTATTTGCAGGTCCAGTCACTTCTTCTCGACAGCCCTAGTCTCTCTCCCTTACACTTTCTTGTATTAAGCTGGAGTTTTCTCTAGGTAATCTGAGAGACTCTGCTAGTGACAACTATTTTTCCTAACTCAGGCCTGTTACAGTTTATGAGTGGGTTTCATTTTACCAAATGAAGACAGCTGAGAATTAGATTAATTATTTTAGCTACAAATTAATATACAAGTTCACGCTGACCTAGAGGCAAACTGAAGATCTCTTTTTAAAGAATTCCAGAAAAAGAGAGCTCTTTCCACTCAGTACAGACAGTAGAACTTCTTATTCCGAGGCCTGCAAGTGACTCCATAACAAATCAGTTGGTTGATTTTATTCAGATTAATATTTCCAGCTGTTTGAGCAGATATTTAAAGTAATGCAGACCCATATTCAATGTATATATTTCATATCTTTGAGCACATGTGACCTATTAACTGTTCATGCAGTATATTCATATATCAGTGGCTTCTTTTATTGCAGGAATCACAGTCATTAATCCTTTAAAAAATATGAAAACCTATTTAAAGTAATCCTTGTTTCCTTGTTAATCTTTGGTTTTTCTCCTGTTACAAATTGTAAAAGCTAGGCTTCCATACATTACATAGAATTACGAGGTATTCTTCAGTTTCACGCAAAACATATTTATTGTATCTATTCATTCCTTTACCAACCCTTTACCTTACGTAGTCTGTAACCTTTGATGAATTTATAGGTAGCAACCTTATCCCTTTCTTGCCTTTGTGTTACCAGAATAACCAAGCTGAATGCTTCCAATCTCTTCTCATATAATACAGACTTACAATTTTCTAAATTATCACAAAAGCTCTCTCCATCTGTCAGTTTAAATTCATCTCCTTTCAATATGAATGACTGGAGCACATAGTTCAGAGACTATCTCACCAGAATTTTGTATAATGGAACTAATATTGCCCTAACTCAGCTGACAAATCCTAGGACACCATTTGCATTATTACCAGCTGTGACATATGGGTACCTCATAAGGCTGAGTATGATCCAGCTCCTTCAATGAGCCTGAATTTCTGCCCTCAGGTTTTGTCAGTTTGTTTTTGATTTTTCTTACTAGTTTCCAGTTACAAACCCCAAAATTTTGTACTGTAAAATTTTTTATTATTATGTCTATCTATTTGGTACCATCATTAACACAATTTTTCTCCTATGAGTATGAACAGACAATTAAAAAAAATTATTAAAGTTGTGAAGCTACAAGTCTGTCAGCTAGAACTGATTCATCAGTTACCAGTTAGTGAAATGTACACATCTGTACAAGTAACTTTCTGCAAAACAAAGAAAAATGTCTTAGCCAAAGTTAGCATTGAAAGTCAAAGTAACAGATTTTATTTTATAGAACAGAAGAGCAAACACTGTTGGAAGAAATTGTTTCCTGCTTTGTTTGCATTTTCTTCAGTGAATCTATTCTGATTAATTTTACTTATTTAAGCAGTACATGTGTGGAATGAGTCTTTATTTTCTCTAGGATTACAATGACTTCTACATTTGCAACATTGGTAAGATTCCTTGAGGTATTCCTGATTCATACATAAAATCTTTAATTTCACTTAAGAGTATTACCGACCTAACACTTGAGAAACATTATTTCATTTGTCTTTCATAACATATTTAATATCAATAATATCTGCTGTCTTCTTCCCTTTAACTAGAACCTTGATAATTTTGTAGTTCTAATAATTTTTCTTTTTTCTCATTTGACCCATAGTTTTCCACATGGTGCTATATCAAGTGTTTTGTTGAAGCTGAGACAGATGTATGCTTTGTGTTTCATTCCTCTGATAGATTCAAGCACGTAAACCCTATATGAAGTACATGTGATATTTATATATATATATATATATACATATATAGATGTCATCAAGTAATCAGAAAATCCCTAAATTTTCTTTGAAATCCTTTTCATATTTTTCAATTTTTTTTATACTCTAATTTGTCCTGTGCTTTCTATATTGATCAGATCCATATGCCTGCAATATCACTGATAATTCTTTCTTCACCACTAATAATACATTAAATATTTATCACCCCCATAGCAGAAACTAATATGCTTTTTGGTTTGAATTAAGATGCCTTAAAATCACCCCTTTGAAAATTTGCTAAGTACTTAAATGTTCCCCTTACATTTCTTTCCCAAAGCAACCCTTTTTAGAAGACATATTGCTGAGAAAAGAATGTTGATTGGCATCAATTAGGTTGTTATCCTTTATCTTATTTCAAATAGATTTCAAACTTTATCAATTTTCCCAGGACAACTGTAGACAGATGTCTGAAGACAGCTAGGGTATTAACATTCCCAAGTAATTTTGGGTGCTCATAAAAAGTAATCATTATGGATTCCAATTTCGCAATTAGCTTTGAGTAAAGGACAATATAGAAGTTTCACAGAAAATGCAGATTCTGAACATACCAGATACATTTCTCTCCAGACTGAAATGCCTGAAAGTCAACCTATCACTTTTTGTTTACATACCGTGTATAAAGTTCCAAAATACATTAAAGACACATTGAAATAAAGATGTAAAAAAAAAATAAAAATCTCTGTATTCTCCTGAAGCCTAGAAACATTTGGGTTTTCAAGATTTCAAGACTGTTTGTTTAAAGAGTACTGTGGTAAATTTTTCATAGTCCTTTATTAGGACAAGATAGTTGAATTGCTTTAAATTAAGCAACCATTGAATAGAAAAAGGAAAACATATTTAGAAAATTTCTTTTCATTCTAGGACTGAGATTAGAAGAGACATTTTGAAAAGTGTGGACAAGTTTTGAGTGAAGGGGCCTGGCTGTTTCTGGAAGAAGTAGATTGACAGGTAAAGGTTGAGTGATTTTTTATGAGAGCTAAGAGGGATTCTCAGACTAAAATTAATGAATAGGTAAAAGCTGCACATCCAGATGTCAGGCTCTTTCTATTAGGAGAAATATCTGTGCCTTAGTTTATGACTGTGTCTGTTCAAACACACATAACTTACGCACGCTCACATGCATAGAGTGGCCATACCACCAGCTTCTGAAGGTAAGATAAATTGCCTATCCTATAGTCATGGCATGGAGTGTGACAGTGTGCCTCTCTCCCCCTGCCTCTTGCTTAAGCCAAAGTCACCAGTGGTGTTTTGACAGCTATATCCAGCTTACTGTGGACTCTGGGGGACTGATGGCAACATGGTACACCAGGGCTGTCTAGAGCATTGACCCAGATGTCTTGCTTGTACACAAACAAGTCAATCATGTTCCTTTGCAAATAGTGACACCGTCAGGGCCTCCTGAGCTCTCCTGCATAGCCAGGGCCTCACGCTAGGACTTCACCTTGAGTAGGCATGCCTCTCAAGGTTACCCCTAGAGGCTGAGAAATTCCTTGCTGCAACAGATCCTTGGTAAGTGATTAATTACGTGCTAAAATTTGAAATCTTGGCTAAGTGATATATAGGATTCATTGTGCTTATTAGACGTAAACAGTTGACCAAGTCTCGGACTAAGTATACACCTTGACTCCTCTCTCAGAAGGGAAAGGCGGGTTCTTTCTGAATCTCATGACTCAACACAAGGTTGTTCCTGACGTCTTTATGTGACTCTGTCCTCTGTGCAGTAAATGACCAAATGTTCCTTCCCATCCAATCTTGTTAAACCACTGTTGCATTTATGATTCAATTTTCTTAATTAACTCCCTACTTTATTAAAGTATATTGTTGCTTTTCTCTTACTAGTGAAGCATATCACTCCATTTGCAAAAGTTTATCAGGACCTTTATAAGTATGCTTTTCTATATAATTATAAATATTAAAACCAAATTACTTACTTAATATTTTACAATCAATATTTTTAATTTATTCAGTGACAGCAGTGATCTGTGTTGTAAGGTCCACAGACTTTTAAAGGAATTTTTACTCTGAAAAGACTTAAGTTTGCAACATAGAAGATGCTAAGACTAAATACAGCATGCTAGAGCAATAGAGTATTAAACATTGCAGAGTTTGAGAAGATTGCATTTGCAGGGAAAACCTTGCCTCACCACTTTGAATATCTGTGGCAAACATTCATAAATCCAAGAGCACATTAAATTTGACTGTTGTTTGAAATATTTAAAAGATGTTTTAATTTCAGTTACAATGAACTGAGCACCAGTGATAATGAAAAAGGTCTCCCTTGACTTAATTTTATAAGAAATCACACGAACAAAAAAGAAAATGTTTTCTTGCAGTTTGTTAATTTTGCTGTATCACACAGTATACAGTGAGTGTCGAGAATAACAACATGACTTGAGGTGCAATGTCAGAATATTTTACACTGTGGCAAGTTATGTAAAACATTTTACATACACTGATAATAGGAAAATCATACCAAATCTAAACAGATTAAGGTTAATTCATAAAAGAATACTCGATGCTTTTTTATTCTGACGTGTATGACTCTATTTTTCTTATTTTATGAATAAAATTCTATTTTTTTTACAAATACATATCTTTATTATGTCTTTTTTAATAATAATTTCTTCAGCTGGATTTTATTATCTCAGTTACTTTACAATTAAAGTATTGTAGGACAGAAACACGATATTAGAAGAGGTATGATATACAATGACAATAAAATTTAGAAAATAAATCTGCTGATGTTAATCCTTTTGCAAGTCTTAATGAGTAGTAGCACTTAAATGACATTTCTGATGCTTTTGAGTAACCATAAACTCTTACATAAATCATATAACTCATGAAAATTTTGAAATGCATAGAAATATGACTGCATTTTACACACAGAGTCCAGCACATTTGTTATCTCTCCTCATGAATAGCAGGCACTTCATTCTGAAAAACAGGCACTTAAAATATTCCCTTAAGAAGCAATTTTAATGGCATCCTATTCCAATCAGTCTGGAAATTTCTTTCTACATTTTTATGATATAAAAAATTATGCAGATTTGTTAATTTTTCACCTCTTCATAAGTAATTGGAAAAGTCCTTCATCTCTAGACCTACACCTTACCATCTGTTACTTTATTTTACATAAAACCCATCATGTTAAGGTAATTAAATAATTTGCTTTCTATAAGCATGTTTAAAGGCTTTCTGCTCTGTCTTTAATGGCAGAAGACAATTCTACAAGAATAAAAAGAGGAAAAAACAGTCTCCAAAACATCATTTGTGAGGAGCTGGTTTCCACTTGGTTCAATAGTATTTCAGCCTCCACACACCACTACTCTTGTAAACTTACTAGCCCCCACTATTCAGATCTTGTTTGTTCTAAAATTAAGTCCCATTCTACTGAGTCAACAGTGTGACATGACTGCTAGAAGGGTCAGTTGTGTCCTGGGCTGTCACTAGCTGGTCAAGGGAGGTGATTTTCCCGATCCACTCTGTGCTGGTGTAGCCGCACCTCAAGTCCTTGTGTGCAGTTTTAGGTGACACAGTATAGGAAAGAGGCACAGCTATTAGAGAGTGGCCAAAGGAGGGCCACAAGGATGGTGACAGGCCTAGAGGGGAAGCCATAAGAGGAGTGGCTTGGGTGACTTAGTCTGTTCAGCCTGGAGAAAAGGTGAAACCTCTTCATCATCTACAGTTTCTGCATGAGGGGAAGATACTGATCTCTTATCTCTCATGACCAGTGATAGACCCAAGGTAAAGGCACAAAGCTGTGTCAGAGGAGGTTTAGGTTTGATATTTGCCCATCATCCAGAGAGTAGCTGAGAACTGAAACAGGCTATCTAGGGAAGTGGTCATGGCACCAAACCTGACAGAGTTAAAGAAACATTTGCAAAATTCTGTCAGGCACATGGTATGTTTCTTGGGGCTGTGCTGTTGTCCTGGTTCTGGACAGAACAGGGTTAATTTTTGCTGTAGCCAGAAGGAGGCATGGGTAGGACATAGAGTTTATTCTATACCACCTGATGTCAATGCCAGAAGCAGGGGAGAGGGAATCCCCTCGGGGAGAAGGGATTCTTTTGGGTTGAGTAAATGTGGCAGAGGGAACTCTGGTTCCAAGAAATCATATGTGAATCTTGTACACATTGCTATTAATAGTGTTACTGTTACTATTAATTTTCTTACCTCCTTGATGTTTCCATTAAATTGTTCTTTTCTCAGCTTGTGATCCTGCCTTTTGTGTCTCCAATTCTCCTTATGGGGAGGGTTAGGGGAAAATGAGCAAAAGCCACATGGGTTTCAATAGGAAAACAAAACTGGGGAATAACATTCCTAAACCATTACACCTGTGCAGGGCTAGAAATTGGACTTTGATTTTTTCATCATCTTTTGAGTTATCAAAAGGTAACTGCTGACATGGAAACATATAACAAAGTTTAGGAAGAGTATCAGGGAGCTATTCAAACAGGGAATTGCTGAAAAGAGTGGGAACAAGAAAGATAAGACCAATATATGGATAAGTCAGAATTAATTTTCTCAGTGTCTTAATTGAAGTCTACCTGTCTTGATGTCTTGTTAATAAGCTAAACCTGAACTGTGAGAAGGGAGCAATCAGGAGAACCCAGTACTTCAGCATTAAGCCATAGTTCTGTGGGAACTATGACAGATGGAAACATCATCTGACAGTTAATTCTAAAATATAGATAAAGACTCAGAAGACTCAAGAAGACATGTACTTCAAAATGAGGACTTTGGAAAGCACTCACAAGTGCTTTCACTCACTCACAAATATGAAAATGTAGAACTGCAGGATACCCAAAACTGAAGAAAAATGCCAACTGAAGTTAGCCATGTCAATGAGTAGCATTGCTTTAGAATTGTTCTAAATATTCTTTTAGGCTACATCAAATTAGGAATAGTAAAAAAAAAAGAAATAGTTACCATTTCTGTCTGAACTACAGATATATTTGCTAAAATGTTCCATAGTTTTAACCATTCACTCATGAGATTAAAAAAAAAAATAACCACAGGAAAACAAGTTTGGCACAGTTACACAATTTTTATATGAATCTATTTTAAATTAACTGTATGATTTGTTACATTTGGAAATATCCAGAAAAACACAATTCCCATTCAATATGCTAATGTTCCAACACTAAAGGGAATGCATTATCTTTTTTATAAGTAACAGAGTCAAAATTCTGTTAGACTTTAATGAACTAATAATCACAGTATTACTTCCATAGTATGGAATCAGCTACAAGTAAGTTCTGCTTCTCTAAACCCACAATTCTTGAAAACCTGACAAGATCAGAAATGAGTAGAACACAGCAATTTCTAAAAGAATTAAACCATTATATCTAAATTTTTTAAATACTCTGGTATATGAAGAATCAAATTGTTTAAGACCAAAAATTTGTACTTAATCTCAGAGAGACACAGAATTGGGTTTTTTTTTATTACAAATAGGAAGACTGAAATAATTGTTTCTTCATCAACACTGAAAAAAGGCAATGCTTTTTCATGTCTGTTCTCTAAAATACACAAAATTCAGCCCTCCATCACATGCCATTTATGTCCTGCTTTGACTTTCTGTCCACTGAAATCTGAATCTACTTACAATTTTTACAATGTAGGCAACACAGCAATCCAGTTGACAGGCTGTTAATTGTTCAGATATAAGTGAGCTTTTACACAAATACTTCATTTTTTTTTTTTAATTGAATGAAAATCCAATTAAACCAAAACCAACTAAACAAATCCAAAGAGCTTTTAACAGCATGAATATATTAGAATAGTGCAATCAATTGTTTTAACTTTATGAAAGAATTAAATCATGCCTAAGGAAAGTCCACTTCTTCATACTTTAAAAAAATAAGCTCTCATAGATTTATAATGAACCTGAATAATACCTATTATTCTTTTTAATCCAAGATAGTGGGCTTTTAAAATACTCTGAAAGGATACAGTAAAACAGGAATTTTTTGGATTTTCCTTAAATTTATGGTATGTTTAAATATCAAGACTGCTTCACAGACACATCAGCAATGTCACTTCCTTCTGAAATCAGAGTACTTTAATTCAAACCAAGCAAAACTGCATACTCCTGCTCAATCTAAAATAGTCTCTTTGGGACCTTATTCCCTAATACTAGTTGTAATGCTTGCCCTTCCTCTCCCTGCTTTCCTACAGCGTTCACTTATTTTTTTAGCAAAGCCCTGCATTCTTTAATTGCTTTTGCCATCAGTTGAGAAACTGAATTCTGTGAGAATTTGTCTGTTTTAGTCTAATAAAATTTCCCCAAATTACAAGAAAATAAAACAAATGGACAAACAAATAAGCAAGTGTAAGCCAATAGGCCAGCTATTCTTCAAAGGTACTTAAAACTGTTTTGGACACCTACATCCTCAGAAACAAGCCTGAAAACTGTCTACAATATACACTTGCAATCTGATTCACCTTTTCTTTGGAGATCAGAACAATTAAGTTTGTCTGAACAGATTCTGTTCTCTCACACCTTAATGCCTATGAACAGAGGGACAACTAGAAGGTCCCTGGTCTTTATGTGAATCACCAGAGAAAACTGACCTTACCAGAGAGCTGAGGAAACCTCTAGTATGTCCACACTGACATATTACTTCAGATAGTTGGCCAAGCTATCTGATTACAAGCACAGTGAGAAGGATAAATCACAGACTCACAGAATCAATTAGTTTGGGAAAGACCTTTGAGATCATCAAGTCCAACCATAGCTTACCACACTGCCATGTAGATATTGTTTTATTGCCTTGAACCTTTTAAACACTTTGCAGATTACTCTAGTGACCTTAACCTCTTCCTGTGACAGTAGCTCTGAATCATCCAGGTTTGCCGTCTTTTTCTTTCCATATTATTCACTAACATATCAGAAGCTGTAAGAGCCAATTTTAAAAGTTTTAATTATCTTCTTTTGTCAGTAAGCAAAAGATATCTGCTTGGGACTGCTTGGGCTTTTAAACAGGCTTCAAAGAATTTTATTTTGGAGCTAAGCAATATTTCTTACATATCTTGGTTTTATAAATCCAAAGAAACATACTCAAAGACCAAACAATGATGTAAAGTTACCATTTATATTGTTTTAAACTGTTTCATGTTAGTTCCTGTGCTCTATTTAGTTTATGTACCTAGTGTACTTTCTCTAATAGCTTAATTTAAATGCCTGTTCAGGGAAAAATCTATAGATTTTTTAGGTTAGAAACAGAGGATATACTCAAGGGAGCTTACTGATTCCTGGACATATATATGTTGAAAGCACAATCTGGCCCAAGGACCATGTAGTCCTCTCTGATGTTCATAACAAGGAGAATAACTAAATGGAATTGTAAACCAGATATATACATAAAGAAACTTCATTTATCTCTATGGTTGAAGACAAGCACTATTTACTAATAGAAGAAATATTTAGACAATATAAATGTATCAGAAATATTAAAAAGCTGATTATAATAAAGGAAATTCTTTAAAAAGAAAGAAGTTTGATTATGATATACTCTTATTTGTTCTCAAGATATTATAGTCATTATTTAGACAATTTTATGTCTTAAAGTACATGCCACAAATGTTAATCAAAGGAATCCATCAAAAACACTGATTATATGCTAGGATATATGATTTTTTTTAATTATGTAATAAATTGTCTTGATCTTAAAGATGAACATGAGAAACTGGCTAATAGAAAATAGCAAATGTCTAGCTTTAAGCTGAATCAGGAACTGTTCCTTACATCTTTTCATGTTTAAACAGATTTCAATACACACTATAAGATCTCTCATATCAGAAAGCCTAGTTTTTTATTTAAAATTGACCTTAAGATATCCATAAAAAGTATGTCCCCCATTCATAGTTATTCTTTGGACTCACGATTTTAAGAATGTTTCCTTCCTGCCCAGCATGTATCAAAAATTTAGGAAGCTATTCCATAACTTTTGCAGTTGAAGTTGATTCCATTCAGAAAGCATGAAATATTGATATCTTTGAGGAAGGTGTTTCAAGACAACAGTTTGAGTAATACTGTATTTTCCCTTTGTTTTCAAGTTGACATTTATACAAATCTTTAGCATTGTTTGAACAATTGATTGTGAACTGCGGGGAGGAAAAAAAAGCTTTATACTGCACATGGATAGAGTTCATAAAAAACAGTTTCAGAAATAAGTAGTTCTATGTTCAGCTTTCATCTAGATATGATCAGAATCAAGCAACTCTTCATCCAGATTTTTGCTTGTTTGTTTCTGTTGATCACAGCTCAAAATATTGTGGACTATCTAAATTCCCTTCTTAGCTATCAAAAGCTATGCACGAGCTATAACTTCCAGTAAATTATAAATACCTGTACAGCTTTCACTCCACTGTGGAATGTTTCCTTCCCCCCC
>VXBU01002813.1:427687-444276 GCA_013400315.1 Bombycilla garrulus | reverse complement strand
AAAATTTCATCTAGATAGACTATTTGTACTCACCTAACACCAAATATTTTCTCTTGAATTGAATCTCATCTGCAAAACTTAATCCAGTTGCCCGAACATTAAGAGGTAGATCTGTGTCAGATGTCCAAAGGAGATTTCTCAGCCCATGGCAGTTAAGGCAAGAGAAACTTAAACATAGACACACGTTGGCAAAGATCTCTATGAATCTTTGCAAGGATTCTAGTGGAAGGTCAGTTCTAATCATAACATATATAAGCCTACATAACATGAGTATATGATATGGCTTTATTTCACAGTAAGTGCCCCAGAGGCCAAGAACCAAGCTGATTCTTTCAGACATGGTATCTGCACTGGCTGTGGAATTGATGATAGTGTCCTCTATGTCTGTTTGACCCAGAGGGCTGTTTTTTACTGTCTTTAAACTTCTAGCATACCATTGCCTCTTTATTTTCATTAATCAGAAAGAAAGCCTAAAGTGACTTGGTCAGACTAGTCATCTGCACTATAAATATCTGCATCTAGTCAAGAATTTTTTCATTCTTAAATTCCCTTTATAGTGTATATTATCTTTAACAAGTTGCTCTTTTCTTCCAAAAATAGGTACCTTATATAGGTCATATGAATTGTTCAAGAGTATTCTTTCTGTCTTGGTTAATGACAAAGTTTATCCAAACAAATAGCTCGATCATAATTATTTTTACAATAAAAGATTCTAAAGCTGGATGAGATGAACATTCTCATTGTCCTGATATTTAATTTAATGAGTCATAATACAATAAATGTTTAAAATTTAATAGTTTGAGTTTACTATTTTGATATCACTGTGTGGACAGATTTGTATGGTAAAGAAAGTTATGTAAAAGGAAAGAAACTGAAAATTATGAAAAACAAGGGCTGTTTCATATACTCAGTAAGGTTTTTAAAAAGGAAGGTTTTTCTAACACATTTCAAAAGCCCTTTTCAAAAAAGGATTACTGAATGCATGAGTGGTGAAAGAATCATTCATAGGTTTCATCTGGCAGCCAAAGATGACATTCAAAGTGCTATTCACAGAATCAAATCTGCTTGTAAACCAATAGTTTACAACATAGTTTAACTGGTTTACCTGAACGGGTGTAAATATGAACAACACATTTACAGAGGAAGATTTTTGAATGTATTTATATGTAAATGTGATAACACAAGGATGAGGAGTTATTTGTAACCAAAATTTTTAAATTTTTCACAAATAATGCTCCTAAATCCATTAAAAAACTTATGTTTAAGAGCCTTAAATATCCAACACTTGGTAAATCCAAGGAGATATGTATTTTCTTGTCTAGATTAAAATTATGTTTAACAGCTTAAATAAATACAAATACCAGCATGTTGATAGTATGAATTGTCATAGTGCTGTAGACATCAGTGAGAGTTTACACTAATTAAAACTAATAAGATTTAAAAAAATACATTTTGAGGGAAAAGTACATGTTAAATACATTTCATTTCATTAAGAAAAGTATTTAAAGGAAGAATTTATATTAGGGTAGTTGGTGGATGAAGACCAAACTGTAGAAAAGTGGAGGATGGGGTATAGGGCTGAAACATCTAGGGAGAATATGTTAAGGGAGGTTCTCACACTTCCTGAAGCAATTGTCACAGCTGTAACCATCTCAAGTGATGAAAGTACATGAATGCATATGACCTGAGAAATATGATGGGAATTCTGAATAAAACAGGCAAAGAAAAATCAGGTGGGCAGATGGTGCTGTAGGTAAAAGAGCAGCACAAATCCGCAGTTTTGCTACTGAGTGGATGATGTTTGTCAGCGAATTTATGGGCCAGGATCTTGGAGGAGGCCAGCAAGGAAAGCAGACTTCTTATGCTTCCCTGCCACTGAGTAGGCTGGAGTTACACAAAAAGTTGTGAGGGGACAGAGCCAGGACAGCTGAAGCCAGCTGATCAGAAGGATATCCCATACCATATGGCACCTTGCTCAGCAATAAATACTGGGGGAAGAAGGAAGGGGGTGACATTCGATGTCACTTTGTTTGTTTCCCGAGTAACGTACCTGTGACAGAGCCCTGCTTTCCTGAACATCATTGAACATCTGCCTGCCCATGGGAAACAGTGAATTAATTCCTTGTTTTGCTTTACCCGTTGAACTGTCTTTATCTCTACTCCGGGATTTTGCATTTTCATCCTTTTGATTGTCTCCCCCATCCCGCTGTGGGGGAATGAATAAACAGCTGTGTGGGGCTTAGATGCCTACTAGGGCTAATCTTCAGCAGCTGACAACGTTGTGAAGCTGCTCTCAAAATGGAAAAATAGAAATTTCACATATATTTTCAATAAAAAAGGAAGAAATATCTGAGAAATGAAATTATAATCAACTTTACCTCATTACTCTGGAAGATTTTTAATCAAATCCTGCTGTAAGTCATTTACACCTACATGAAGAAGGAGATTGGGAACAGGCAGCATGTATTTACCAAAGCTTCTTTAGCAGCCTGATGGTCTTCACTGGTGAGATGTCTGGCTGTGTGGGTGGGGGGAGAGCCATGTATGTAAATTACTTTGATTTTAGCAATATTCTTACAGCCAGCCATAATATATTTGCAGCCAAATCTCCTGAAGTTTGCAGAGTTCTGTCCTTGGAATGGAATAATTCTACATTCCTGTACAGTCACAATATTGTCAAATGCCTAGAGAGCAGATTTCCAGGTAATGGTAACCTGTGTATCCCTGTGGCAATTTAAATCTAAACCAGCAGAGGAATCCCCACGGCAAAGAAGGATGACGTTATCGAGCAAGTAGGCAGCTGATCAAAAATGCTACTCCTTTCTGCTTGGTATTGTGTGTGAAATTGCTTCTCAATTATTGTATCCCATTTTGGACTTCCCCTTTACAAGGAATACACTGAGAAACTGCAACAAGTTTATCTTTAAAATTATTTGGGGAAGGGAGCATGATGTATAAGAAGCAGCTTTGCTGACATCTTCTTGAAGGTGCACAGTGAAAGCTCAAAAGGGAATATATACACCAGTGATAAGTGTTTTTGCTTAGGGGCCAGTATTGGGACCAGGCATTCTCAAACATCTGTCTTGGCAACATGAACACAGGGGTTAAGTGCACCACCACCAAGTTTGCAGACAACATCAAGCTGTGTGATGTGATGAACACAATGGAGGTAAGGGATGTCACTCAAAGGGACTTTGACAGGCTTGAGAGTGGGCCTGTGCAGATGAAGTTCAGCAGGACCAACTGCAAGGCCCTGCACAAGGGTCTGGGCAATCTGAATCACAAATACTTGCTGGATGGACAATGGATTGACAGCTGCTCTAAGGAGAAGATCTTGGGAATGCAGGTGGATGTGAAGCTTGGCATAAGTCAGCAATGCACGCTTTGAGCCCTGAAAGGAAGTTGTATCCTGGGCGACACCAAAAAAAATGTGATCAGCAGGTCAGGGGAGGTGATTCTGTCCCTCTGCTCCACTCTGGTGAGACCCTATCTGAAGCACTGTATCTAGCTCTGGGGGACCCAGTGGGCCTGCTGGACCAGGTCCAGAGAAGGACCACAAAGATGATCAGAGGGCTAGACCACCCCTCCAATGAAGACCGGATGAGAGAGTTGAGATAATTCAGTCTCAGACTTAGGGAAGACCTCACAGCACCTAAAGGGAGCTAGAAAGACTAGAGGGACCGAGAGAGACGTTTTACTGGGGCATGTAGTGATATGACAAGGTGGAATGGCTTTCAAAGGGAGGAGAGTAGGTTTAGATTAGATAGTAGGAATAAATTCTTTTCTGTGGTGATGATGAGACACTGAAACATGTTGCCCAGGAGAGCTATGGATGCCTTAACCCTGGAAGTATTCAAGGACAGATTGGATGGGGCTTTGAGGAACATGGTTTGGTGGTTAGCATACCTGCCTGTGGCATGAGGTTTGCAACTTGATGATTTTTAAGGTCTCTTCCAACCCAAACAATTCTATCATTCAATTAATTAATTTTAAGTGAACATACCTATGTATGCTGGTATATTGCATGTATCCTTAGAACAATAAAATCATTTTACAAATTGAAACTATTTTAAGTAACATCTAGATCACATAAAAAAAGGATAAAATAAGGAACTAAAGAAAATAAATTGATACACATTAACTAGACCAGGATTAAACAGTTTGACTAAGTTTGCCAGATCAGAAGTAGTTTTTGTGCTCTCTAACCCCATAAAAAACCCAGAGCAATAGACCAGATTTGATAACTAGTGTAATAATGTGTCACAGCAAAGTTTTACAGAAATAGGACCCATAGGATAGAATCCAATAGTAATAAGACTATTGTGGTTTTAAGCCTAAATAAGTGAGGAGGAGGAATTTTTTAAACATACAGTTTTCTGAGTGATTAATTTTTTTTTCTCATAACTTTTTAAAATGAAAGAATTGTAAAAAGTATTTTTTCTTATGTCCTAAAGGTTTCTTAATTAATATTGGACAATTGCATTTATTATCAATGCTTTGGGAAAACCTAAGCAAATATGGCTTACAGTAAAAGCCAGCAACATGAAAAATACTAATGGCAGAAATTAATTGACAATAAAATTCAGAAATAATAAGTGATTGCATATGGTGTCTAGTTTCATTTTTTCTTAAATATTTGATAAGAATGTTACAATCACAACTATGATCTTTAAATAACATTGGCATTCCCTCAGGATCCCAAATTTTTTCCATCTTTTATAAGCAGAAAATCATAATTAAAAAAATGCTATCTTGTTCATCATAGCTTGTATCTGCCCTTATAATCTCGGGGGCTATACTCTGAAAGCCCTCGGTTTATTAGGGCGATACAAGGATGAGGAACAAAAGGACGCTCAGTTCTTTCTGCTGAATTCTGTTTAATCCAAGTCCATTCTTAGGCAGAGCGTGGGGGAAGGGAGGTACAGGTAGCTCACCTACCAGCAGAGAGAAAAGAGGACGGGCCCAGGTGAGTCCTGGGTTTTGTCCCCAGGGACAGGGGGACCCTGGGAAGGGACCCCTGGCCAATGGGACCACAGGAACAAACTACCTTTCAGGGATAAGGGTGGGGGGAAAAGGGGCCGACCACCACGGGTAGTGTGAGGAAAATACAGCTACTTAGTGCAACCTTTATATAAACCCAGTGCAACTAGAGAACCCCATGTAAACATCAGATATAGTTCACCACAACAATAACTGCTGTTTATATGTCACTGAAAAAGAAAGATTAATGAGCCAATGTGCTTTTATCCAAGAAGCATAATTAGTCTGCTTCACTGAAATGAATAATTAAGAGGGACATTTTAAAAGAAAACAATATGTTAAAGGCTAATTTAAGTTTTGGAACTGATATACAAGCCATGTTTTATGTGTTGTTGTAAGACATTTAAAGAGTCAGGGTCACAGTTTTTGGAAGGTCTCTTGCTTTGCAATTGATACAATCTAAAATGCTCTTTTTTTAAGCAGCATTTTTAAATGCTCTGAGTTTTGAAGTTAAAATGCAAATTCATTTCTATTTGGTTTTAGCGCATTTATGCCACATTTGTGAATTATAAGATAATTTCTTGTGAACTATAAAAATGTGGATCCAAATTGTGCTTTAAACAAATATGAATGGAAAATCTTAGCAGGCCAATACCATTTGTATATTGGCAATTATATAAATCTTTTTCATATTGCAGCATCTGTGGAAAAAAAATTAAAGCTATTAATTTGCATGCACTTTTTCGTGTCTATTTGGTACAATTTTTTAGTTTATAAATCAAGTTGTACACAAAATGTGTGCAAATATTACCTTACTTCTTCTGTTTCCTTTATGCCAAACAAGTAGAACTATTTCTTCATCTATTTATGAGAGAAATACCATTATATTTTAGTTCTTGTAAGTTTTAACTTGGTGAACTGTGAGAGTATATATCAATATTTCACAGAATATTTCAATATTCTCAATGAAGGAGGAGTAGCAGTGTCTTAGCAAGAACAGTAAAACATTCAAACTGTAGCTCTTGTTCTGTTGGCAGTGAGAGTTAATACTGGTATGTAAAATGATGGTGACGACTATTTAAAAAGAACTTTGATTTAGAGATGCCCATTTCTTTCTACTGACTATAAAGTCTAGTTGACTTAGATTAATTTCCAATTTTCAGGCAACAAAATGTAGCTGAGATGAACCCTATCTTTTGTGTAAATGATGCATAGTTTAAGTGAAAATTAAAAATATGAAACTGCTAGAATTGAAACATGAGGATTACTATATCCTGAGGTGCATTAAACATTTGTCTGACTGGTGAGTGAGTGTCCCACTGCACTCAACACTGGTGCAGTTTTGAGATCCACAATATAAGAAGGGTATTAAGTTACTAGACTGGCTGGAGGGCAGAAATGTGATGAGGGGGTAGAGAAAATGATGTATGAGCAGTGGCTGAGGACTCTGTGTTAGAGAAGAAGAGACTGACTGGAAAGATTGCCGTCTTCAACTTTGCTGTAAGGAGGAGTGGAGATCTCCACATGGGAGTGAAAATGGAAGTGCTGATCTCCACCTTCTGGTGTCCAGGAGAGGATGCAATGTAATGTCTTAGAGCCATGTCAGAAAAAGTTCAGATTTGATATTTGGAAAGAATTCTTCACTGATCTGATATTCAAGCACCGGAAACAGCTCCCCAAGGAGCTGGTCATGGCTGCAGGCTTCTGATCTTCAAGAACCACTTTGGACAACACTCTTAGATACATGGTTTAACCCTTAGGTTTCCCTGTGTGGAGTCAGATGTTGACTCAATGATCCTTGTGGATGCCTTCCAATTCAGGATATTCCATGATTCAATTAATTATATGGCATACATAGAAAGAAAGCCCTAATATTTCATAATAGGAACCTATTATGCTATGAAAGACTATGTTATGAAGTTATCAAATTATGCAAGCAATAGAAGAAAATATTTTGCCTTTCTAAAACAAAAAACTTCAAATTTGTTGATATTTTAAACAACCCCTCTTTTATGGAAAATCATCTGAAAAATAGTTATTTGATTTGAAAAAAGAACAAATTCTGAAATACCAGTTTTCAGCTAAATAAAAAGTAACATCTTGCACAGCTCCACTGATTGCTGTGTGTGAAATAAAGGCTAAGTGTAGACATTTAAAAATGTGATTTTTGGCACTAGAGCAAATGGCGTTTGAAACTATTCCAGTCTTTAAAGCCTTTTTCATGATTACTGGTTACTAGAACATTTCTTAAGATATTTCAGAACTCAGTTACTTACATAAACTGAGTATTTAAAGATCATTCTTTATGGCCATTCAAACAATCACTGTAGTAAACATAGAGGATATATTCAATTAATTTACATAGGGAGAAGGTTGATCTTGGTATTATTTCTGAAAAAAGAAAATCCAGGGGAAAGACAGGAACAAGTGAAAGAAACTGGTGTGAGACAGTTGAACTATGCTGAGAATATTCTGAATTCTCAGTTCGTCAGCTTTAGCAGCTGACAGCTTTCACAGCTGTAGGAGATAAAGGTGAAGTAGAACCAAATTTGCCTCCCAGATGAGTTGTCTGTATTTTAGGCCTTATGGAGGCAGAGTGAATTCTTCTAAGAGGCTGACACAAAAGTCCAGCAGTGCTACAGTGGTGAATGTGTTTTGTACTGATTGAAAAGCTAAACCATGGTGAAATTCCTATGAGACCAGATGTTTTATTTCAAGGTAGAGTAATTCACAGAAAAAAAAATCTCAAAACTCTGCTGCTGAGAAACTCAAAAACATCCGCTGGCAGGTTTCATCAACCTCCAAGAGTAATTCACAGAAAAAAACCCATCAAAAAAAACAAACCAAAAAAACAAACCCCAAACCAAACAAATAAAAAAAAAAAACCCAAAACAATTAAAAAACCTCTGTGATGAAGTCCTAGTAGATGCTCAGCTCAACTTTCATTAAATCATTTAATGCACAGATATAACTGATTAGTGTCTTGGACTTCTCTTCTTACACTTCTTTCATTAAACAGAAATTTTTTATTTCTCCTTACAGTTATGCAAATAATTTATTTGTTAATATAAATCAGGTTTATTACCATATCCTTCAGATCCTTTCCTGCTGATACGGAATGCTCTCATTGCACTGTGACTGTGTTGTCATTTCACTCCATATCAAGCTGGAGCAGAGGGTTCTATCATGCTGGAGAATTAGTTAAGACTAGGAGTCCACAGGAAGTTTATTTTTGCATCACTGCCAAAATATATTATATTTAAATATCTTTCAGAAAAATACATATAAAATTTCATCCTTTCCTCTGCAAGGTGACAAAGTTTCTGAACATTATTCCCAAACAACTTCCTTAGCCACTCTGCTAGTGTTCTTTGACCTCTCTGGCAGAAATCCCTTTTCAAACGGTTTCACCAGTTTTTTTATTATACAAAGACAGCTTCCAGAGCTCCCTGAGTTCCTCATCCTTTAACCACTCTTGCATCCTAAAGGCGTGACAGCCCAGTAATGTGTTTCAAAATGAAAATTAGTTTTTCAGTATAGGTAACAAATCAAGCCTAGACTGTATTTTGTCATATTTGTAATGTGTGTGTTGAAACTGAGTTCTCATTTGCAATTCACAGCTGAGGCTACCCTGAGTCTTTTACATTATTTAGAAGGCTTAGTTGAAAAAAATAAAATTGAGTAATAATACTTTATGCTTCCTGAGGTCCTAAATACAATTGTAAGCTCTTCTAATTTTTTTTTTTTGCAAGTATTATTTAGCTTTTCCTTGTGAGGCTTCCTGCTTTTGTGTGCTTTGACCATTTTGAGAATTTATTGCAATAAATCGTTCTTATTTTTTTTCCTGTTTTTTGGTTGGTTTTTTTTGTGTTTTTTTTTTTTTTTTTTTTTTGTTTTGTTTTTGTTTTTGTTTTTGTTTTTGTTTTGTTTTGGTTTTTTTTATGTTTCCTTTGTCCCTTTTGCCAATTCATCTTGCTAGGGTTTTTTAGTGTGCTTTATTCTTTTTTTCTATTTTTTTTTTCTGACTAACCTATGAAAGGTCTGCTAAAATCTTAGTGAAATGCTTAAGTTTTATGTACAAGGATAAAATGATCCACAAATATTACCAAGAAATGAACAGTTAAAAATACATACATGATTCAAAGGAAGGAGCATTTTAAAAACTTGGGAGCCTCTTTGATCTTAAAAAGAGTGATGTACCTGAAAATAAGATTAATTCACTTGTGAAAGGTCAGTACAGAAACTTCAAGAACCTGATCATTGAAATCATGATCAGCATGCCTCAAGGAAGCAATTTGTGACTTGTTAGAAAAGAAAAAATAATGAATAACAATTCTTTTTAACTGAAAACTGCTAAAAATAGAGACTTAGAACTTGATGAAAATGGAATTTATATTTTTCAGAGGCTAGTTTTGAAAACTTAGCTCTATCTACAGCAATATTAAAATGCAATATGATTAGAATCAAGATGAAATGAGTTTATAAAAAAGAAGAGGATAAATATGTGATCAAGGGACTAATCCAATAAATATTTTTATACTGATATAACTAACTGTTAAAGAAATGTTATTTCCTCTTATGTTAATTTTAGAATTATGATTAAAAAAACTCATTCTAAGTTAAAAATCTTCATGAATTTTAATTATTTCAATATATTTCAGAATATCACCATAATGTTCTGTTGCGTACTAAATGGTGGACCTTTTTTATCTAAAAGAAAAACTGAAATAGAAGGTATATAACAGACTGAGCTAAAGGAATTAAAAAGCTTAACTCTTTGACATACTATTCCCATCTAATCAAAGACCCCTATGGAGAATTTTCTAAAAATGAATGTGTGTATAAATTTATATATTAGGTCTCTGAATGTTTTTCTTCAGCTTTTTGTGTCTCAAATTCCCACTGGTAAACTGAAAGTCCCCTTTTTTTCTCAGTTTTTTCTTTTCTGTAATAAGACAAATCCTGGACATCACCTCCTTAAAATACCAATGGTATTAATACTTCAATAATTTAGAAGAGAATTGTTGGATTGATTATTGAGAAAAATCAATAAAACAAAGCAACAGAATATGAACTCATCCATGCATAGAAAGATTAAAATGAAAAAAAAGAGAGAACAGTATAGTTATGGACACAGTCAAAGTCAGGGTTAGATTCTTTATGCATATACCAGAATAAGGATTCAAGCCACATATTGTATTTTTTTTTTCCTATTCTCTAGACAACAGGAAGTTGGATAAGCTGGTAAATGACTATGAGAATCAGAAAAGTTTAGTTCTTCTTAAATGTCAAATGGGCAGTATGAGTGCCGAGCAACAGCGGCTAATGAATATTACCAGATGAAGCTTGGTTGTAAGTCAGTTTAACAGCAAGGTAGAACCACCGAGTTTTTCATCTCTGCTCCTTCCCTTATGTTCCCCCATGTGTACAAATCATGTGTAAGATCCTAAAATGTAGCTGATTTTTTCCCCTTTATTTCTATAGTTATGAGATTTTTCCAGTGAAAACTGCCAGAAATTCTATTTCTCGTCATTCTGAGTTTTTGGTTTCTTTTCCTATGTAGTTTGTATTGATTCTCATTTGAACATTTTTCATCCATTATTAGCTTCCCCAAACTTTGATAGAGTTCCTTCTTGGTCGTTAATTTGAGTTTCAATAATTCTTTCATTTCCTTTGCCCTTTCTTTCCTTACACAGCTAGTTAATACCATCTTGCCCTTTTAACAGATTATTTTTGAAACAGTTCTGTACAAATTCTTGTGCTTGTAACAATGACTGTCATTGCCTGCGCAACAGACCTTCACTGCATTCAGAGCAGGACATTTGATCATAACAAAAGGCAACAGGATGAAAGTAAGTTTGGATAGTAGTATGTATATGAATTGCCAACACTAACGCGTTCAGAATCACTTAAAAAGTGGTTGCACTTTGTTAGAAAGTTCATATCCCTTGGCAGGTTCCCCTGTACCATTTGCTGCCTTAGCAGAGTCTTGGCTCAGAGCTTTCTGCATAACCTGCTGATGCTGCAGGCTCTTTTTACTCAGAAAAGTGAGTCTGACCTTTTTAGTAAACATCAGATATGAGGAATTATGAGCATCCCTGAACAAAAATTAAGTTATTTTTGAGATGTATTTGAAAGATTAATTAGATAAAAGTTTCCCCATGGGGTATTTTTTTTTTTTGTGGCACTTTGAACCAAAAAGATAGCAGAGTTTATCTTAATTTTGAATCCATTCAAATTTTTAAAATTCAAAGCAAATAATTAATTTTACTACAAAACCTACACTGACATGCCTAGCACATTAAGCTGTCATTGCACCTTTGGGTCAAAATTAGCTGCCTTTTAGTTGACTACAGCCTGTTCACCCCTTTAAAAACTCCAACAGCTGCAGGACACATTCAAGCAAATTTGCCAGGCTCTAAACTTTCTATCAAACTGCATCTGTCTTCACTGGTAAAATAAACTGTTGACTGCACAGTATTTGAAGTACTTGGCTTGAAGTACCTCCCCAGACTTTAAATATCAGTCTGCCTGAAGCACTGCTGAGATGATCTCAACAGCCTTTTCCCTTAGCAATGTGCTTCTTTCTCAGCAATATGTTTCTAATTTATCCTTGCCACATTCAAAATAATTGCTATACTGCCTGATGCAAATTTGCCTCAGCTCCTCCCTTCTGGTTTTGAAGTCATCACTATCACTCCTCTCAGTTCTCTGCTTTGAACAGTAGTTCAGTTCGTTTTGTGGATAACTGCTTTTGCACTCTCTTGTTAGAATTTAATGGTGACATTCTTCACCAATTGTCTTCACTCAATTTTTTTTCTCAAAACAGACAGCTTCACTTTGAAAAAAAAAAGATTTTAAAGAACAATTTTTGGCTTCTGAGATAACTCAGATGTCTTATCTACTCTTCCACATTTCCAATGCCTCATCCTTCCTACAGACACAGACAACTGGTAGCTGTGGTTGTTTTGAATGCCCCAGCCCTACCAGACTCACATTGTTTTTATACCTCTCTGGAAAGAAAAGCAAGAATTATCTGTCTACACTACTATTCATTCTAAGAATCTGCTTAAGGATTTTGCATACCAGGAACCATGGAGAAAGAAAGATCACAAGATATACAAACAATTTTTTTCATGATGGGGTCTAAAAATGTGAATAATTTTTGCTAGAGTAAGAGTTCAGGGACCAACAGAATCAAAGGCTTAATTTAAAAATTTAATACTCTGGAAAGATTTAAATGGAGCTGTCAGTGTTCAGAGATGATGAAGTTCTTGCTAGTGACAGAAGTTGAGCACATGAACCGGAAACTTAACAGAAGGTAGAATGTGAGCTTAAAAGACATAATTTTATCTGCCTGGGGAATACTCTTATTGACAGTAAGACTAGGGTATCTTGCCTTGCAAAAAGGAGAAGCTGAATGGACTAATAGGGGAATTTCCTCCTGCTGTCTAAACTGAGTACACCAATTTGATGAACCTGGGCATTTGTACTTAATCCTGAAAAAGATTGTGCTCTGGCCTAGACCGGCATCACAGCTTGTATTTGGAATCACAACTGGGCACTAGAAGAAGCAGCCATAGACAAGGGTAATACACATAAAACACAGGGTAATATTTACTCCTCACATATTGTAAACATCAAAAATTATCCAAATACAAAAAATAAAAATAATCTTAGCTTTCAGTCACTGAGACTTCAGTGGGAGTAGGTAACTACTATATAAGGGTAAATATTTCTTTTATGGTGTTCTGCTCTTTAGTTTCATCTGGAAAGATTCAATGTAAATTAATAAAGGTCTCTTATCTAAAAGTTAACAGCATCACTTTCAGGTCTTAATAATTTCAAATTATCATTACATAAAGAAGACTGACAATGTAATGCACTGAAAGGCTGATATTTTGCTTTAGCCTAAATTTCTTTGAGATAATACACACTTTTTGCAGCTGCTAGCACTTGAAAAATGTTTTTTACTTACTTCCTCTTTTTTTTTTTTTTGCTCTTAATAACAAGCTAGAGACAGACCAATTTCTACACAATATGTAACTCAGAACACATTGACTACCAATGATTTTTTTTCCTAAGAATATATTTTTCCACCCGATTGGAACATATGATGCACAATTTACTCATCACAATAATTTCTTACAAAACTGTTGGGATTTTTTTGCTGTTTAAGGAACTTTCAAAGCAGCAAAACTTCATATTTTCTTCTTCAAAAAAGGGACACCCCATTACCCTCTGATGGCTTATATTATGAAATATTGTATCACAAAGCAGTTAATAATGAGGGAGAGAATATCTGTTTTCTTGCAATTAGCTTTTTGGTAATTTTAGGCTACAATCACAGATAAAAAAATATTATATTATCAATCTTCTAAGTAACGCACGGCAACAAAATTCAACATATTAGTCCTATATTGAATTACATTTTTCATGCTTGTTTGAAGCATTCATTACATATACATGGATCTGCTGGTATTGGCTTTAAATTTAACCACTTTTTGACTGAAGCCCATATCTTTCAGTGTTAGGTATCATTGCCAAGAAGTGGAATTGTTTTGCTTTGTTGGTGAGATTACCTAATAGCAGTTGCACGCAGCCACAAATGTATAGTTTTGTAAAATCCTGTGTCCACCAATGTGTTTTCCAGGCACATAATTTCAACTTAGTTTGACAAATGTGCAAGTATATCATTAGTTGCACATGCTCGAAACTCATAGAAGAGAAATAAATAACAATTATCTAAAAGCTACCATGGTGAATGTGATTTCCAAGTTATCATTTAAGTTAAGCAGAAGTCTTGTTATATCTTAAATTATGAATTTGTAGGTATGTCTATGAGAGGGAACGTAAATCAAGATTTTCAGCTCTTATTTCCAAAACTGCAAGGATCCTAAACTTTTGAAGCTCTCTAGGTCTCAGGCAGCTCTTCAAACAATTTTGGACCATGATGTACTCTGTTTCATTATATATATGTTAACTTTTAAGTAGGTATAAAACATCTTATAATGATTTTGAAACTCTTATAATAAATGTCCCGCTGTCTATTCATACATGGCTACCATATAATTTCAGATTTTCTAGCACAGATATTTCAGTATTTTACCTCATATTGCCAAACTAACAGAAAAATAATCATGACTGATGACAACTGAACAACTGAGATATTTAGTTATATTATGGTACAAACTTCTCTAAGATAGCCCTCACTTAAGCATGGAATGTAATTTAAAGGAATTCTCTGACACAATGAGATTATTGTATTTAGAGATTTCATTGAAAAAAGGAATTAAGGATTATTTAATACAACATTACAGTATTATGAAAAAAAACTTCTGCAGAGTGAGACTTTTTGATCTCTACAAAAAATCTTGTTGTTGCTGCTATTTTCAGAATTTTGCTTTTTGGGATACTAAAAGAAGTGTTCATTTGGCTTTTTCCTTCTGTATAGGATTGGAAGAGCATAGAAAATATAAAATTTCTTACAGAACTGAAATCCTTATTGAGCTGTCATGTGTTCACTATACACTTAAACACTCCTAAAATTTTATTTCAGGGAACACTATGTTAATTTCTTAAAACTTTAATCCTGCCAAATTTTTCAGAACAATCTGTGACAAGCTGAATCATGGTATAATAGAATAATTTAGGTTAGAAACAGCTCCTGCAGGTCATCTGATCCAAACTCATTCTCAAAGCAGACTGGCTTCAAAGTTAGAGTGAGTTGTTCAGTCTTCACTAGCTTGGTTTTGAACATCACCAGGGTGGAAATTCCACACAGCCTACCTGGGCAACAATTCCCAATGTTTTTACCATCCTTTAACTGAGATGAGGAAGTGATGTTTCAGACAGGGTTTCTTGCTACCCCCCTCCTTGCACAAAAGTACATTTATGTATTCCATTCATAACTTTTCCTGCTCCTAATAGCTTGGTTTTTTGAGTCAAATTATTTGTCTTAAATTTATATTACATGCCTACTCAAAACCATATTGCCACTCTAATGGCCTCTGTAACCCAAAATCCATTTTTCTTCAAGCACATTCTGAGCTTTTTCTCATAAACAACCCTTTGCATTCAGAAATATAACTCCAAAAAAGTCTCCTATGCTTCTTATTAATGCACCATTTTGTTATTCTCTTTCTGAAGGAGTAGCATCTGTAGCATCTGTGGCACAATTAATAATTCTGAGACTTCTATTAATTTTGATGAACACAACCACTTTATGTTTTTATATGCCAGAAGTGATCCACCATATTTCTTGACTAGTTCTTTACTTGAATTGTCTCAAAGGAGAATTATTAATTTTCAAGCGCAGGATGAAGTGCATGCATAAACAACAGTTTGGTCTTTTAACCCTTGAACATAAAACCACTAATAAGAAAATGCATTAATTCTTATTCTATTTTATGATTTCATCTTTGATGGGCAGTAGTAAAAAATTAAAACTGGAAAATAAATATCTATTTACCTCTTCCAGTGCTTGAAAATCGGGTTGGCAATGCAGTTTTAAAGTAAAATAAAGAACACTTTGTACTAGGCTATCAGTTTTAGTAGCAACTGCAGATAAGCATTCCTGCTTCCCTCAGTAGAGCAGCTAGAAATGAACAACCAGAAAGGAATATGTGAATAACATAATACTGATTGATGAATAACATAATATCAATATCAAAATATTGATTTTGAATAACAAAATATTGATTGACGACTTAACTGGAAAATTACCGCCAATGAACTGATTCTATTTCCTCAAATTCTTCTTTCCAGAATGGGTCCTCTACAGATTTCGTCTGTTTGTTGTGAAACATTCACCTTCACACAAAATAGAACAGTAATTTTGGAAGACTGAGAAAGAAGATTATGCTAATGCATAGAATAATATATAGTTTAGAAAAATATTTATCGTATCTCCTTATGTCAGAACACCTGACATTTGGTTCCTGTTTTACTCTCACCAGGCTATTTGTCAAAACCAAATATATGTAAGCACATTAAAATGAAGATGCATATCTAACAATTAACCAGCTTAAGAAGGTTCCACATACACTCTATGCCTGAAAAAATGCAAGAATGCTCACTTTCACTTGATTGTATTTCTAAATTTCATGCTGCATATGTGTCATGGGTTTATTTACGAAATTTCGATTTCCCGGTCAGGGAAACCAAGAATGTCATGGTTTGACACCGGCCAAGGGCCAGTGCACCCATGAAAATATATTTTTTTCAATTTCTGCTGTGAGGTAGGACCAAAAAAAGGAGCACAATCACCCAACTTAAAGCATAGAGAAGAAATTTTATTAACTAACACTAAAAAGAAAGAAAAATAAAAGAGAAACCAGAAGGAAACTTTCAAAACATCCATCCTCCCCCCACCTACGGTTCACTCTCCCACCAAAGCCACAGGAAAAGACAAAACCTAGGATTTTCAGTCAATCCACTCCTTGAACAATCATTTCCCCAATCCAACAGGAAGAGCAGAGTCCCTCCTGCTTTACCATAGATCTGCCACAAGAATACCAGTCCTCTTGTGGCCACACAGTTCATAGGAGGCTCACCCGCGTCTTGCCATTGTGAAACATCACCCCCCCATGGGACAGTCCTCTCACAAC
>VXBU01002813.1:402941-422646 GCA_013400315.1 Bombycilla garrulus | reverse complement strand
TTGGGCTGATCCTTATAAAAGGTTTTTTCCAACTTCAAGCATTCAGTTTTTTTTTCTTTTTTTTTTTTTTTTTTTGGCAATTTAGCCTATGTGAGGACAAAAAGGCAATTTTTATATACTCAGACTCTGTTGATTCATACAGAACTTAATTTTTACCAGACATGGATAATGGGAGATTAAATGTTCAAGGAATGGAGAGGAAGAGTGAAAAAATGAAACTGAAGTTGAAAAGACTTTCCTAGAAGCTAAATTGTGAGATTTAACAGACATAAACAGATGAAGCAATTATTACTTACTGCACCCATTTACTTTATTCATCATAGCTTTAGGATTGTAATGGAGTTATTAGTGATTATGTTACAAAGACACATTGCGGAAGGTTGGTGAATAGCTATAATATAATCCAAAGCACCAAAATAACTAATCAAGACACAGCTTTTAAGTGTCAATCATGTCCTAAATTGGATTACTGTAGCACAATTATGATTCATTAATTTTGAATTTAAAGATGTGGATGTGAATAGTTAATAGGGTTTGTGCATACCTCCTTCTGCTGTGGAAGATAAAACCCAAAAAATATAGGAGAAAAGTTGAAAATTGAATTTTGACTTAATTTTGAATTATATGTTCTTCTGCCTCATTCTTCTTCTGTGCCTTTTTGTTCAATCCTCATATGAATCTGTATATTCAGTGAGAGATAAGAAACTCCAACAATTCACAGAATGTTCACATATTGTGCAACTGTGATCTTTTTTACTTGCTCAGGACTCTGATTTCTTTCTTTCTTTCCAATTTGTGATCTTTAATATCCTCCCAAAGAACATATATTTTTGGGATCAGTTATTACTTTTATTTCTTTTTGCTGTTAAAAAAAAAAAAATAAGTGAGAAGTACCCCTTTCAAAAAGTTAATTTAATGTTAAAAAAACCATGAAATGTTCCAGAAATGATAATGTCATGCTTTACTAGTAAAAGATACTTTGGTGATTTCCCTTCCACTCCTTTTGTCCATCCCTATGATCTTCCTAAATGCTCATGTGTATCTGTACAGTTCTTTATCTTATTAAAAGATAAACCAAAAAGGGCTATTTTTCTATTTATATGGATACTTTTCACCAGCAGCTGTTCTGAAACTATCCTTGATAGCCTCAAATATCTCAGAAGAGGAGCTCTCTGTAAAGGCTAGTATTCTCCCAAGCACTGGGAGAAGGTATAACCAAAACCTGAAAACTTTCATTGTCAGGATAGGAAAGTCAAAGCATGAGAGAATGGCATACTTTTCTGATAGTCACCATGTAAACAGAACGACACAGTTCTTATTTCTTTGTCTGATTCTTATACAACTGGTTTTAGACATATTACCATTTTGGACATTGTCAATAAGAGCTTCGGTTTGGCTTTTTGTTTTACCCTAATCTGGTAAGAGATGATTTCAGGTAGCTGCATGACTCCAAAACATTTTTTTATCCAGGATGTTTATTTAACCACACTGCCAGAAACTGTAGCTGCAGGAAACTTAGCAAGTGTCCTATCTCTCCCAGCAGACCCACAGATCTTTCCAAAATGTGACTGTCCTGCTGCTGAGCTATACAAGCTAGAGAATGAGCTATGACTACAAGGGTTTGAGATGCAGAACTGTCTGCCACAGACCTTGAAGGCTGTCCCTCATGCAGTTCAGATGCATGAAGGCTGCAGGGAGCCTATAACAGGAAGTCTGTTGCATTTCATAAGTACTCTATTATACAGGGTATTTCTTTACACAGTGTATTTGCTGATGATGGTCTATATTGCTTACTGGCTCATTCATTAAACCCTAAAGAGCCATTTCAGAAGAGGATCATTCAGAGAGGATCTGATACTAAGTCTAAGAAATCAAATAAAAGCAGGCAACTGCTGGCTAGAATTGAGGTAAAAACTGGATGGAAGAAAGGTAACGTCAATGGGCGTTAAGAAGACGTCTAGATTCTGAATATTGAAGGCAGGTATATAGAGACCGTCTTTCAACAAGAGACAAGGTCAAACACTGAAACTGTTCTAAGATTAGAAAGTAGAACAAAGTAATTCAATGTTATTTATTAAATAGGGTATCAGCTCCTTAGGATATTCTTAACACGGATTATTTGACGTTCTCCTATTTTTCTCCATCCTTCATTTCATTACCATTGAGAAATGACCATCTTCATTACTCTAATGCAAATGTAACACTAGCCATACCACTTAAATTAAAAATATGGTAAAATATGCATGAGCAGTTGATTTAGCCTACAGAGGCTGTTCATGACTTCTGTAGATAAGCTGTTTTTATATCTTGCACAGAGAGACTAATTTGAAATAGATAGTCTGCATAAAACATTTTATCCTTGTGAATGAATTTATCCACAGATGTTATGGCAGATTTTGTTATAATCAGAAATTCATTTAGAGAAGATTTTGTTTTTGTTTTTGTTTGTTTTGTTTTCTTTTTAATAAGTAACACTTAAGCTTAATTTTTAAAAATAAAATCTCAAATATATTAATTATTTATAATTTATACATTAATTTCTTTTCCATTTGATGTTGCCTTGGCTGTAGGCATTTCAGATATTTTGCAGTATAAAGAAAATGTAATTCTCTTCTTTTTACGAAAGTATAAAAACCGCAGTGATATTACTCCATATAATATGAAATTATATCTTTTCTGGTAAAAAAGCATGTTATTGTGCATTAGGTGTTTATTCTGGGAAGCAAAAAACTGAGTGAAGAATTTATTTGTGACTTTGATAAATAATTCACTAATCACTTTTGTACAAGCAAGACAATATTGATTCACTTTGTGTGATAATGTTCAGGTGAGAAAGACCTTTGAATTACTATCCAACATGTTTAAATGAGAATTAATTATTTGGTAAACTGCTGTTAATGAGGGGGGGGGGTAAAAAGAAAGTTGATGAAGACAACATATCAAGTTCTCAGTTATAAACTATGTAATATTTTTATTTCAAAATCATATGAAATTGATAACTAAATGANTGTAACACTAGCCATACCACTTAAATTAAAAATATGGTAAAATATGCATGAGCAGTTGATTTAGCCTACAGAGGCTGTTCATGACTTCTGTAGATAAGCTGTTTTTATATCTTGCACAGAGAGACTAATTTGAAATAGATAGTCTGCATAAAACATTTTATCCTTGTGAATGAATTTATCCACAGATGTTATGGCAGATTTTGTTATAATCAGAAATTCATTTAGAGAAGATTTTGTTTTTGTTTTTGTTTGTTTTGTTTTCTTTTTAATAAGTAACACTTAAGCTTAATTTTTAAAAATAAAATCTCAAATATATTAATTATTTATAATTTATACATTAATTTCTTTTCCATTTGATGTTGCCTTGGCTGTAGGCATTTCAGATATTTTGCAGTATAAAGAAAATGTAATTCTCTTCTTTTTACGAAAGTATAAAAACCGCAGTGATATTACTCCATATAATATGAAATTATATCTTTTCTGGTAAAAAAGCATGTTATTGTGCATTAGGTGTTTATTCTGGGAAGCAAAAAACTGAGTGAAGAATTTATTTGTGACTTTGATAAATAATTCACTAATCACTTTTGTACAAGCAAGACAATATTGATTCACTTTGTGTGATAATGTTCAGGTGAGAAAGACCTTTGAATTACTATCCAACATGTTTAAATGAGAATTAATTATTTGGTAAACTGCTGTTAATGAGGGGGGGGGGTAAAAAGAAAGTTGATGAAGACAACATATCAAGTTCTCAGTTATAAACTATGTAATATTTTTATTTCAAAATCATATGAAATTGATAACTAAATGAATGTTTAAACATATGAGAAGTAAAAATGCGTAACCAGTGATCCAAGGATTAATACCTTAGGAGTCCTTGCATATGGGAGGGACACTCCTAGCCATAGAACTGGAAAGCATGTGTTCTTGCTTGGCTTTGCTCTTCACAGTTATGTACAAGAATGACCACTGCTACTGCCCTAATGGGAGAGTTAAAAACCAGCAGAGAGAATGGAATGGACACTATCTGCTGTTATAAATGAGCACATTATGATAATCCTGATAAAAAATAGCATGCAAAAGCAGTAACTTCTGCTGTAAGCTGTGACATGTACTAATTTTAAGACAACCATGTAGTTGTAAGGCACAGGGTAACAAGAGAATTATTAGAGAAACGATGCTGACATGTGAGATCAAATGCTTTTCAACATCACCCACGTGTCAAAACTCTATTGTTGTCTGAGCATTTATGTGAACGGAGTTTGAAAATAGTGTAATATTGCCTTGGAAACCAACCAATGCAGGCAAGACTGAAATAGAAATTTAAAAAACCGCTTTCACTGAAGCAGAAACCATCAAGGTTTGTTGTCTGAGCAATACTTCAGCATCCCTTTTTATTTCAAATTATTGTTAGGTGGAAAAATGGAGTTGTATAGAGCACAAATATGGATGGCAAAATGCTTTCTGAATTACATGCTTGGAAATGCAACAGCTCAAGAATAGCAAGCTTGTTTGTTTAACTGTGGCTAGAGGGGCCTTGGTATACAGCCTGTTATCTGTTGGTGCCTTGTATGACACAGCATCCAGTACAACAACCACATGAAAAATGAAATTAAAGTGCTCAACAGAACAATTCACATCTAACATGGTAAAGAGAAAAAAATGGATACACCAGTGAATAAAACGTCAGCTGAACCAGGTACCCTCAAGTTAAGATCATTCGGAGAACATACATTTGTGACAGTTAAGATTCCACCCAAAACTTTATAGAAAAGGTCAGGTAGTAAAAAAGTACAGAAATTTTTATACTTGTCAAAATGTAGACAGAAGAGAAGCACCTTGTACCAGAATGAAACATGAAATTTTGCACTATATTTCCTGATTTCCCAAGGTTGTATCTGAATACATCATATCCATGGGTTGCTCAAGTGGGAAGTATTAAACTTACATGAACTAGTGTAAAGAAAGTTAACAAAAGTTAACACCTCTACAAAACTATTGTCTTCTGTCATGGTAGCAGATCTGTATATAATTTGTATAGAACAGATTTCAGTAATCCAGCAAATGTTACATGAAAGTCTCTCTTTTGCTTGATTTGCAAGAGAAATAGGGATTTATTGTTCCATTCTTACTGAATTTTATTTGACTTAATGAATTACCAGTGTCACTTTCAACAATATGAATGTATTTCATGCATTATAACTGTGTTTAAAAGTGTGATGCATTAAATGAAATTCATTAAAAATAACTAAATTTCTGCTATCTGAAACAATTCACTCATAGGCAATGGAAAGGTGTCCCTTATGTCTGAAAATAGATTCTTACAGTCTGTGTCTATTGACATTTTTTTTAAAGAAGAGAAATTAAAAGTCAGTATCATCTGCATTTTGGATTAGGAAGTGTGGCTTTCTGAATTTGTCTATATAAATTAATAGCAATCTGTTTTTTAGTTATATTTCTTGAGTTTATTCTTGGAAGAAAAACCTTGAAATCTGAGCATTAAAATTTTTTTTTTTCCCTTTACTGATGGATTCACACCTTTTCTGGCATTGTGTATTTTTGAGATTCAAGGATACTTTTGAAAATCCTTTTCCTACCATTTATTTGGAAAAAAAATCTTTTAAAGCAAGTCATTGTGTCAGCTGTCCAAGTCCAAATATACAGGAGAATACCTGTGCTCTGCCTTCAATATTTAATAGGGAACACAAAAATACTTGGTTTTTTTAATATATATTATCTGATTGCTAGATATGTTTCTCCTTTCCTTGATGAAACTTTTAAGAATTTTGTGTTTGTTTATTTTTATTTCTCTCTTTGAGTGGTTCCAAATCACATATTTTCTGAAAACACATTTAAGCCTTGCTAGAAAGGAGTATGTTAGCCAAAATTCATTTTGATTATGGTAACATATATTTGTTGTTTCAGATGAAAGGGTTCAAACTTATTTTTTGTCTGCTGCTTGGTTGGACACTGACAAGTAACTGAGTTCTCTACTGGGGAATTTATTTTGTATATTTTAGTTACATACACAATAATACATAAATATTTTTATAGAAGAAATAGAGGTCTAACATCTAGTGGTTTTAAAAGTAAACAAATTATCCGTTCCTTTTACAAGAGCAATTAACGCCTTCATTAAATTTTGTCCATTGCAATTTTTTTATTTTTTTTAATTGTCGCTATGCAATTGGGAAATTAGCTTAAGGGCAGTAACTTGGAAAATTGGGACATAAGCGTATGACATATGACAACATAATTGGTGAATGATAAGGAAGGATATTTATTAAATAGCAGCAAAACAGATCAAATTCTAAAGAGGCTGGACTGTAAAAGTATATTTGTACAAAAAAATGGGTTAGAACTGGTAGTGAATGAGAATATAGATAATGTAAACAGGCCAAGGATCATAAGTGGTAATTGCAACAGCTGAATTTTTTTCCTATTGTTCCTAGTAAAAATTCCAATATCAAGTGAGTGATTACAGAAATCAAGAGCAAAGATTAAATAAAGTGGTCTGAATAACATCATTTAGATATAAAAAAGATTTATATTTGGAATGAATTTGGAAATAGTTGGGGGAGTGTGCATGCATAGAATATCTTAATTACTAATTCAAATAATCTAAATTTAAAATATTTAGCAGTTCAATTTAATTCAACTAAAGAAAATGGTCAGTCTTCCTCTGGAACAAAACTGAAAAAAATCTTCTAGGAATCAACATAATTTTGCTCTTTGCATGGATTCTTTCAGTGCGCCAATTGATACTTTTCAGGAGTATTAGTAAACAGTTTATAGGGCTCTCATATGACATATTTATGCATGAAGAGCTCACACAAGTAATGAAATTCATTTCACCTAATTTTAAACATCTTCAAATTAGACATGCCTGCTATTCATCTAAATTTCCTCCACAGGTATTAAAAAGAGTAGCATCTCCAGAGATATATTTATCATGGTTCTAATAGATACCTGATTAAAAATGAATTATTCACTCTTTGAATATCTTGCTCCTTCTTTCTTTCCAGTGATTACTTGGAGAGTATAAACATCTTACTTGGACTGCATGCCCAACTTGTAAATGAGTTAAGTGAGATGAAATGGATGCCATTCACAGTCACTTGTCCTATGGTGAGCTGAATTTCTCCATGAATTGTTCGAATTTACAATATACTACTCAAGTTTTTACTGTTAGTTGAAAGACTAAGTTTTGAAAATTCCATGTGGAAAATTTATTTCTTTGTTGCTTTTACCATGAGAATGTTATTTATTGTTTCTTTAATTAGTTATTATTACTAAAAGGGAAGTGTTTTGACCTTTCATGCTCTAAACACAAAACCAGCCAAAATAATATAGATTGAGAAAAGAAACATGTCAATTAGAATGAGGAGAGAGTTTTCCTTTATTATAAACTTTTGAGGCACTTCAGAAGTAATGGCAAATACTTATAATTAATATACATAGTGTATGTGTAATTAATACTACAAATAAAAATATTACTTTAAATCTCACAAATAGACATAAAAATACATGAATATCAATATATAATCTTCCTCCTACTCCTCACTTCAACGTTTTCACTCAAAATTATAGTAGCAAAATAAAAACCTTAGATTTTAGAAGTACAAATTTCAGCTCCTAGGAGAGGTTTTGCTCAGGGAACTGTTCGGACTTCTGTGGGAGTCTGCCATGTTGGGCAAAGGTGCTGAGGAATTTTCAGAGGCAACCTACTCAAATCTATCCATCCTTCTAATTTGGAGTGGGGAGAATATGAAGTACATAAGTGCCAGGACAAAGGAACTCTTCAACTCATTGATGCTGAAAAGTGGTATGTTTATTGCAGCGCTGGGCACACATGAGGTAACCCTCCCAAAAGCATGTGCAAATTCCAAAAACATTAGCTTGCCTTTATATCCATAAAAGCCTTATGTATTCATAAAAGTCCCAAAAACACCTATACATATTCATTTCCTGGCCCCGCCTCTCCCCATTTTATATTAAAATGAGATGAATGTCCATTACAGCTGCGTAGTGCCTCTTCTTAATTGGGTCGGTGGTCTCTTGAAATGGGTCAGTGGTCCTCTGAAGATGAAATCAGTCAACTTCCTCTTTACCTTGTCCCGTTCTCAGGGCTCCTTGACCCTCCAAGTCATGGTCCAGGCTCCCTCTCATGGTTCCCATTACCTCAGAGGCCAGGTGCGTTTTCGCTTCTTGGTTCTTCACAATACTACGTGTACTCCCTATTGCTTCTAAAAAACATAACTGGATCAAATGCATGATATATTGTCTTTGCTCTAGCTACTCCAATTCTACTCATCTGCTAATAATTAAACCTCTAGCTTCTTCTAGTCCTCTTGTTAAATCCCTTAATCAAAATATACTACTTTTAAATTATTAACTTCATTTCTAACTTTTAAATCTTCTAATCCCTGATTCAAATGAAAAGTCAAGAAAAGGGAGCAGGCCTAGAAAGAAATAATCCAGACTTCTTGTTAAACAGATAGCATGCAAAGGGCTCAAGTACAAAAAAAGAGATGTGATAGATGGGAAAGTGGGCACATGACTAAAGAGGAATACAAAATTAATTATTTGAGCTTGCAAATATGAAGTTAGGAAGAGACAAGTTCAGCTGGAGCTCAAACTAGAAAGAGACTCCTCTACTGGCTGGTTAGCACTGAGTGGAAGCACAAGGAAGACAGATTGCTGCTGAATGGATCTGGCAACTTAGTTAGAAATGACACAGAAAAGAAGTACTCAGTCATGTTTTCACCTCGATCTTTAAGGTTGATGTCAGATCTCAAGTCTCAATTTCAAGATGAAATGGAAAAGCAAATGGTAAGTCACTGACAGCAAGAAGGGATTGAGCTAGGGACCATCTGTAGCAATTTTACAGGAAGAGGCTTTTAGGGCCTGATGGAATCAATCTGAAGATATCAGAATAAACTTGTGCAAATCTCCACTGTCATTTTTAGAAGGTCATAGAAACTAAAGAACACAGATAAAAAAGTCAAATATGTCCACCAACAACAGCAAAAAACCCCACAAACAATCAAACAAAACAAAACAAACAAACAAACAAACAAAAAACCTAGGGAAAAATACTGACCAGATAGCCATTCCTGAGAATATAATTGAGCGACTCCATGTGAAAAATTTGCCCACACAAATGGGAAAGACAAGAAGATTAGGAAGAGTCAACACAGGTTTAGAAAGATTAAATTGTGCAGAGAGAAGAGAGTCTTACTGCCATCTATGATGAAATGGCTTTCTTGGTGGAGGAGAGCAGTGGATATCCATTTACCTTGACTTCTGCAGGATGTCTGACATGGTCTGACATGGTCTCTCACATACTTGTTGAAGGTGATTAGACAGCCTGGACAAATCAGTCTGAAGATGGATGGAAAAGTGTCTCAAGTGCTGAACTGAAAAAGTCACCAATATCTCAGAGTCAAACTGCCAGTTGGTCATGAGTGGGATTCCTCAGGGTCTTTGAAAACAACCTGGGTGATGGTAGTGACTACATTTATTACCATCTTTTCAACTGACACCACATTGGGACAGCACATAGATAACACTGGATAGAAGAGGTTAAATGCAGAGTCCTCAACAGTCGAGAAAATCAGGCTAAAAGGAATTACATAATGTTTAACAAAGTAAAAGTGGAATCCTGCAGCCAAGATAGAATAATTCAGTCAGTAGTACTGACAGGGGACTGACTGGTTAGGAACAGCTCTGGTAGAAAAGATTTGGGGCTGCTGATGGACAGTGAGTTGAATGTGACTTAGCAGCATGCCTTTGCAGCAATGACAAACAATTTCAGTGACTGCACTGGCAACTGCATCACAAGGGATGTGATAGTTTCACTCCACACAGCACTTGTTAGGCCACATGAGACACATTCTGCCCAGTTTCGGTACCAGACCCCCCCCCAAGTAAAATACAGACCAAACAGAGAGGGATCAGAGGAGGAGACACAGGATGATGGGAGCATGGGAGAATTTGATGCATGAAGAAAACTTAAAGGACCTTTGAGAGAAGGACTGTGGGAAGAAAAGGTTCAGGAGGGATCTAATCATGGTTTTCCATCACCTGAAAGGTAGTTATAGAGTAGAAGGAGATATTCTTTTCAAAAGGTTGCAAAGTAAATAGAAAAGAGATAATAGGCCTGAGTCAATTCAGGGGGAATTACATTTAGATATAAGGAAAAAAAATAAGCTTGAGGACAGTTAAACATCAGACAGCATGCTCAGGCCTTTTCCTTGTTGGAAACACTGAATACAGTTTGACAAGGCCACCGTTAGCCTTGACTAAGACCTTGCTTTCCATAGTGGGTGTTGGGTCATTTCCAATCTAAACTCTTATATCATTCTATAATTGTATCTTTCATGCAAATGTATTAGATTCATGCAGGACCATCAGTCAAATTAATCGGTATTTTTTAGAGAAATAAATTTAAAGTTAGCTAGTTTAACTGCATCAAACTCCTCCATGAAGTACTCTCATTTGTCATTTAAAGGATCTTGAGCTGATTTGCTGTAATTCAATTTAGAAACACTAGTATTTTCTCAAAATGTAGGCATGGGTCAATTTTTAAATGTTTACACTTCCATTTCAAAAATGTGCTCAGAATGCTAGGAAATCACATTTAAATAAATAAACACATGTTTACAAAATTCCAGCTCTCTCAGAACATCAAGATACCTCTAATACTCACATTCTCTACCATCAGTGGATAATAAAGGGTTATATCAGTATTGTAACAGTCTGGTCAGTTGATGAAAAATCTCAAGTGGTACATCCTCATTCAGACAGCTTTGTTGTAGTGGTACAGATGCTAAGTTATTTGACTCAGAGTCCATCTGCAACAGACACATTGTGATTTGGAAATACTCATGTATTTGGAACCATACAGACATTAATCATTTAGGAAAAGTGCACTTTGCCACGTGAATACTGAATTCCTCTGAACAGCACCATAAGGATAAAAGTGTCTTGCTTCTTTATCAGAAGAAACAGGGACATTTAAGAAGGGGTCATGGGAATGCACGAGGAATGCTGATTTTCACTGATACGTAACCATAAGGAGGGGAGCATCGGACAACCCATAAGTCTGTCTTCTCTGCAGTAATTTTTGATCTCATAGAGATATCATGCAGTGGCCCACTTAATCTACACAGCAGATTACTTATCCTGCAGAGGTACAACCATATAATGTAGGCTTCTTTTGTCTTAATTGCTCTCATTTTTCTGCATGGAAATGAACATTTGAAACTGTATAGCGACCTCTTGAACTGATCTGCAGGCCTATGTGGAATATGCACCTCACTGTACTTTATGGGATATGACAAAATGACCCTGAAAAGAAATGCAAAGCATATTGTGTCAAAGCCATAAAGAAAAAAAAAAAAAAAATACTAGGATGAAGGTATCAGTTTTTTTACCATTTAATTAAATTTATTGGAATTTTATTTTGGATTTCAATCCCTCTTTAAAGAATATTTGCACCCTGAATTAAGAGGTTTACTTTCAAAATAGGGTAATAATAATGCATAAATTGCCTGCTTTGAAGCTTTGTTGAAACTCTTTGAAGCTTGGGGTTAATCTGGATATAGGCACTACAGAGACAGGCAGAGTTGATTGGACAAAATAATAAAAAAAAGCTTTCAAGATCTTCTGCTCATTCCTATGCACCAGTGCACCTAATTCACATTTCTTAAGCAGTCTGTAACCTATGTCAGTCTCCAAGAACAATGATGCTTCTGTAAGCGCTGATTCAGCAGAATGAGAACCAGCAAGAACAGCTCTGCAATATTTAAAGTCATGAATAAAAAAAAGGAACGGAGAAATTGAACTAAACTCCCTGTTCTGAACTGCTCCAGTTCAGAAATACCTTTATTTTACATATGCACTTAACAATGAGTTGTATGTAAATGTTATCAATTTTAAAACATTACAAATATTACAAATATACTAACACGTCATTTTTATGCACAACAGCTGTGAGAGTTCGCCTTAAAAGAAAATTTAATATCAATCTCTAAGAGTCCATTCTAATGACAAAATGAGGTTCCTTTATATTTTATTATTCCTATAATTAAATTGATTTCTGCTTTATACTGTGAAAGGCTGTGAAGTGACCTCATTTACACTGGGGACTTGTCATTAACGGATCTTCCCTTTAATAGATCTAGAGTTCCTTTTGATTACACCACTGGCTCCTTTGGCACAGCACATCTTCTGCACCTGAGGCTTATGTTTCTAATGTTGCAGCTGCTAGAAGACTCATCTTAGAGGGCAGTCCCATAAACTAGATATTTAATCAAAAAGTTTTTGATACAATGTATTACATACAGTTATTATTTCTGTGGTGCATAAAGACCTAACCCTAAAGCAGACCTCTTTTCTGCTGTGAACTGTGAAGAACTGTGAAAAAAAAATTAGAAAAAAAACCAAAAAAACAAGAAAATAAATTAGGTCTAGAGAGGTTAAATGTGCATCAGGTAGCAAAAGTGACAATAAAGAGATATTAAATGGAGTGTCCTAGCTCATGTTCTTTATTTGGCCACATCACTTCCCAGCAGCTATCAACAGATGCCCAACAGAAGAATATAAATTCCACGTGATAGATAATTATGCACTACCGTATCCACATGAGATAATTCTCCTTGCCTTCACAAAATTAGTGGAATGCCTGTGTCCTAAGCATGGATTGCCTTTTGCACTTTTCTTCTACCAAATATATGTATCAACATTTTTGTAATTATAATCAATTCAAAAGGAAAATAATAAAATTAAGAATAGACAGATTCTTCAAAATCATTTTAATACATTAGAGATGCAGACAAAACTGTGAGCAAAACAATGTTACAGTGATTGTAACATGATATAACATGATTCATATGATCAAAAATAGGTATTTGTTCTACATACATAAGCTCATCATCCTTATTTTCTTTTATAGTGGGGAAAAAACTTCATTAAACTATGGTTGATCTCATTCTTATGCAAATATCTCCTACAGGTCAGATGAACCATATATAAAAAGTTGTTCTGATTTGGGTTTTTATGCATATTGATTACAAAAGACTTTTAAGGTGATAAGCTCAGACACTGCCATTTTCCCTGCAGACAGGGAAAGGTTAAGGAACTTAGGTGAGATGAAACTTGCTCTGGAAGTCTGTTCAGAGATTCACTTAGAGCAAAGTCAGTAATTATCAAAAAGTCAACATTAATTAATTTTCTGATATATGAATTTTGGAACTTCATTTCATTCTAATTACCGAAGAATAATTTCTAAAATACTTAAGCCCAACATAATTTTGTATGTGCATCTTTCTCTCCTTTCCATATTGTCTATATACATGTATCCTGATGTCATGGCATTGCAGTGGTAATCCCCAGTTTAGTGCTCCCACTGCATCCCCAAACCATGCAATGCTTCCCCCAGTTTCCCCAGTTTCCTCTATCACTCCTCCTCCACACTGCAGGAGTGAGAGGAGAACTGGAGGGACAAAAGGCAAAAGTCACAAGTTGAGACAAGAACAATTTACTGGGAATGGAGGGTACAAGAAGAAATGCCCGACAACAGACAATACACGACTTTCCTGTCTAGGTTTGCTCCACCTGAAGGAACCTCTGCTTCCCAGTAGAGATTCCCTTCTTCTTCTGGGTTATGACATGGCACAGAATAGCCTTTGTTTCCTAGCCATGCCCCCTCCTGGCTATTGCAAAAATTAACCCTTTCCTGACCATAACCTGGTTTATTTTACCAAAGTTTACATTTTTATTTTATTTTGTGCTTTACTACAAAGTCTTACTGTCCTTATCTGCATGTAAACAGGCAATTTTTATAAATACTATATCAAAAAAAGTTAAAATCTCAAGAAAGAGAGCCCTATGAGAAAAGAATTGATTACACTTTGCAGTTAAGTAGTTATATGCCCAAATTTTATTGTTTTGCCTTGCAGGAAGAGAGATTGCAATACTTAGAACAATGTTATGAGGACAATGTCTTCTTTCATAAGAAACTAAGGCCTGAATCACACATCTTCAAGTAAACTCAAGTCAGCTTACAAAAATATAATGATAGCACTCTTAGGTAATATTGGATATATTTAAATTTCCAGGCAGTTGGAAGAAATTTGCTTATTATAAGAAATAGGAGCAGAAAGTGACACCCATTGCAATCAGTTCATTTCCTTGAAAGATGGTGAAGAAAACTCTTATAGAAATAAAATAACTAAACCAGGGGAAACTGTAGAAAGTATTCTTGAAGAAAAAGGGGATTCTATGATTTTGGAAACCCTAATGTACAGCCCTGCGTATGTGACAGACAGTAAAGATGCATTGTTTCTCTGCTGAGGAAAGTAACAAGGAGAACATGAGGCACAGTGTACTGATGTACTAACCTTGGTGTGCTGATTAACTGCAGGATGTATTAAACCATAGAATACTGAATTCAGCAGACAATGCTGAGAACTATAGAATATGCTGGTGTTAATAGAACCATTGTAGAAGATGCTGAGATGAAATGTTTGTAGTCCAAGAAAAGTGTGTTCAAAGGCACCCCACTAACGCCACCAATCATAGAAGCTAGTGTGCTATGTGAACCATAGTCTGTAACCAATCATAATATGCTATGTGTCACGTGAACTTTGTGAATAACTCTATGAAAGTAGTATTATATTAATAATAAAGGAGGAGCACTGATCATACCTCCATGAGGACTCATCTTTGATTCCGAGGCTCTCCTGAATTGTGTTTCTTCTCTGCAGGAAACTGCCTGGAAAGTATTTTTGTGACATTTGTTTTTCTCCAAATTTTGGGGGGGTTTCATGAGTCTTGCTTTTTTCTCAAGCAGTATCTTATGGCTCCAGAGGCATATAGAAGGGTATAGAATTAAAAAAAAAATCAGTTACTAGCCAAGATGCTACCCATCTAATTCATAGTGATAAGAATTGTGATACTCAAAAAACATTACAGAGATAAGATGTTAATTCAAAAAGATACTTGAACCCTTAAGAAAAAAAGTCATGCCACATTAAGCACATCAGGTTCTTGCTTTTTTAAAACAAAGGCAATGTTTCCAAGTCACTGAATTGTTACATTTTGGCTTTTCCTGTAAATTCAACTAAATTGAAATATATATGGTTTCTAATATGTTAATTTTAAAGAAATAAGCCCTCATTTTGTAAGAAAAAACAAACAAACAAACAAAACAAAAAACTTTTATGTTTTATTCATCTGTTTCCTAGTATGAACAGATTTTAGAAGGAAAGAGTGGGAGGAGAAATCACTGGCCTGGAATATATGACACATGTATAACACAAGAAATGAAGCTGCCAGCAGTGGAATAATAATGGCAACATTAAGATTTTCAAATGCCAGACCATTCTTGCCTCTGAAAGATAAATGGGAAGAACAAATATATTTTGTTTAAAAAAATAATATTACTTGATTAGTTTTTATTAATTTTCCCCAATCATTTTAAGAAATTTATATTGTATTGTTTAGTAAAATGTTTTACAAAAGCATGGTCAACCAACAATTTGAGAAGGTGTTTTTTTTCTTTAACACTTAACCAGGACTGTTGAATTTGTGAGATCTGATCCCAGGCATTTTTAGTAATTCTTTTTATTTTCTTCTCTTTTCATTAGATCAAAAGGAAAATAAAAGAAAACCCTGACTGAGCCACATACCTCAATTTTTCTGGAATTGGGTATTCTTATAGGACATTAATGAGCTTGTTACTTGTCCAAGCGACTTTATTTTTAATCTCCATTTCACCCATCAGACTCTACAAACAATCAATAGCACAGTATTCAAATTAAAAAATCAACTAATGCTTTAAAACAGCAGTTGGGAAAAAATATTATCTCTAAGAGAAGTAATGAAGTCATTTGCTGCAATGAAACTGAGGAAAGACAAGAGCTAGTAACTGTAAAAGGGGAAGGCTGTGTTGTCATTTGTGTATGCTGATTTTTTGCCTTTCATTATACAACAAAAATCATGGCAGTGAAGAATTCAATCTTCTTTCTTATTGTACCACAATTTAGGCTGTCATAAAAAGGATAGGGGGAAAAAACTCAACAACCCTCAAATAGAAACAACTTTTGTTCCCTAAAACAAATGAAGAAGCAAACAACCCACACATTTAAACTTGTTTTAACTATTGTGCATACAATTATCTGTATGGTAACTATAAATCTCTTTAGTAAGTGATTTTTCATTTTTTTAAATTTTTAAAGAAATAGGGAGTTTTCAGGAAACAAGGAACATAGTGCTTTGCTTTTATCATTAAAATTCTCCTTCATTATAATGACTTAAAATGTCTCCTTTCTATAAAACATCAGTTGTTGGAACCCAGGGGGTTCCTATGATGCCTTTGGCCGACCCAAAACCTGGTCAGGAGGCTTTTCAGCCTTGCCAGAGGTGTCAGAGACCCTGAAATGATACTGAAAATGCCTGTGGCTCTGATTCTAATCCACGGAACAGGTTGTCAACTTTGTATGAAGAATTTCAAGTCACAAAAGCTTAGATAGAAAAATAGTAGTAATTATAAGTAAAAAGAAAAGAATTTGAGTGTATGTACAGGGGGGTTTAAAGCCCTGTACAGGGGGGTTGGAGATCTGTACATGGGGGTCTGAGGTACAAGATGGAGAATTTTTACACATGGCATGTTATCTTTTGTCCTTCTTCATAACCTCCATCTTCTTGGTGATGCTGGCACTTTTGGATTGGTTTGACACAGATCTGGACATGGTGATGTGAGTGGCACAGATTGGTAATTAATTATAAACATTAAATACGTAGTTATTAATATAAAAGATTACAGCTCACCTGGGGCAGGCACAGTGTGTCTGGACGCGTTGTGTGTCAACCCTGGCGGGGCAGAGAAATCTACTTTTGATAAGGAACTAATAAACTGCCTTGAGAACACAAACAAATGACTCCAGACTACTCCTTCAGCAGCATGGGCTGGAAACCTGGACTTTTCTGTACATTGTGACCTCTCCCAGGGCTGCGGAGATCCTCGCATTAGTCACAAAACAAAAACCTCTGTGTGTTTGTGAATGCTCATTTTCAAGCTTGACTTCTATCTATGGTCATACATTCTATAATTCATAAATCACTGTGATGATAGTGTCTACTTTGAAGGGAAATCAAAATTTTCTCTGTTAAGGTAGAAGAAATTTTAGCTGGACGGTGCTGTTCTTTTTTTCCTGGCTTGGAAAAATTTAAAAATATGAACTGAATATGACAATGGATATTGCTGACTTAAATCATATCAACTAGACCATTTTCTTGCAGTCACAAGATTATAGACTCACTGTTGCTTTCCAAGCTAGGAAAGATTTCCCTCTATGGCCTTTTGGAGGGTATTGCTGCACAAATAATCAATGGGAAAAACAGAAGGAAAAGTTGGAAGCTAAGACTGTATTTTAGAAACTCAGTCAGTTAATATCTTAAATACCTAGTCCTACCCAAGATCTTTATCTATTACCTCATCCTTAAATTGTCCTTTAATAGAGAAAGGACTACTTTAACATCAGCATTGCTCAAAATTGTATCATGCCCAAAGAAGAAAACTACTACGAAAAAATATCACTTTCTTGAGTCTACTTTGCATTTCTTTAAACTAACACATACTTATGGAAATTGCTTACTAAATTTAATCCTTCCATAAATGAATTTTAAAACAGGAACTCTATAAGAACATTCCTGAGAAAATGAATAAATTAGAATGTGTTAGAAATTGCTATCAATTATAGAAAATCATGTCTGTAGTTAAAAAAAAAATACTAGCGTTATCAATAAAACCACAAAGTTTTTGTAACCATGAAAGCATTGTACATATATATAAGCATAAAGTTGGAATACTGATAAAACTCAGCTGCTTTGTTTTGTTTTCTTCCTTTATTTTTAACTTCTGAGTGTATATCATTACTGGAGAAGTCAATCAGATAAACAAAAATTTTTTCCCAAATAATACTGGTTTTCTGCATATTTGAGCTTCATTCATAAAAGAAACATTGTTTTGGTGGGGTTTTTTTGTTTGGTTGGTTTTGGGGTTTTTTGTTTGTTTGTGTGTTTTTGTTTTTGTTTGTGTTCTCTTAGGCTTATTCATAATTCAAAGATAAATTTTAGAAAGACAAAAAATCTCCAAAAAGGACAGTGAACCACTCTGAACCTTGGATTCCAGAACAGCAGAAGCCACAGCTACAGTCTACGGTTCAAGCGCAAGTAAACCTTCTTATTCTTGGAGAACTGAAGAAGAGGAATTTCAGTACTTTTTTTATTCTCTTTGGACTATAACAAAGAATCTGAGGAAAAAGGAAAGGAAGGGAAGGCGAGCAAGGGAAATGAGAAGAGTTTCTTTCTAAAAGTAAATCTCATTCGTACTTCATATGTTTTTAAAAAGGATCAGACAAATTTTCAATAGTTAATTTCTGAATTTAAAAGAAAAACAAAATTTTACTGGTGCTTGATGAGGAAGTGATCTCTCACCCTGTCTTTCCTTGATGTTTACTCCCAACAAGCCTTGGAGCATTCTAAGCAAGCAAAGTTACAAAGCAGTCATATCAGTCTATGATAAGATGAATAAAAAAAAATCTCAAAATAAGCTTACATTTTGAAACCTGATATTTTTTCCCAGATGGCAGGCTTTTTTTAAAGATATAAAAGAGGGAAAAGAGAATTATTAATATTTTTTATCATCTAAACATCTATAGCCAAACTTGTCCTAGCTTCTTTATTAAAAGTCATTCAAGTAATTTCTGTGCTTAACTGCTAAAAATCGAGTATTTTTTACAGCAATACACAGTTGTTATACAAAGTTATTTTATGTAAAAAACTGTCACAAATCAACTGAGCAGAGTCACTGATTTTTTCCCTGGTAAATGATTCTCAGCCATTCCAAGGTGGTGATCTATTAGTTGAAGACAAATTAGTTGAAGACAACAACCAAATTGCATACACTATGATTGCAGAAGTATATAGTGAATAAGCTGTTATTTTTTTCTTATATTTCAGCAGCTAGGAAAGACTAGTTGGACAAGAAGAATAAAATGCAATGAAAATGTAAAGGTTAGGGTTTTCTTTGCTTGATTTTCTACTAGCTAGCTCAGCATTTTTGAAACCAAATTAAGTTTCCTGATCCATTGCTCTTGTGGTTTTGGTACAACAGCTGAGAAGCTCTAGAAGTAGATTTTTCATTACTAGTTTAGGGTTTTCCCTTCCAAATCTACAGACAGTAGGAAATCTGTCCATGAGAAACATGAAGATTCATTTCCGTGATACAAAAAATCCCTCAATATTAATTTCAATATAATAATGTCCCCAGACAAAGAAGAACACTACACCATTTTTATAAAAAATATATTAGATATAAAAGAGAAAAAAAAATATAAAAGGCAGATGAAGTTATAAGAAATAAAATGTTTAGTAGCAGTTTCCCCAATCTTAAAGTTTGTTTTATTCCACTGAAAAGAACCATGTATCTTCTTTGCACACATATGCAGAGACAAAGAGTCAAGTATTTTCAGAGTGGAATTTCATTAAAAACACTGAGGTACGTGACCTTAATAAGTGTCATGGTTTGACACCGGCCAAGGGCCAATACACCCATGAAAATATAATTTTCTCAATTTCTGCTGTGAGATAGGACCAAAAAAGGAGCACAATCACCCAAATTTAAAGCA